>JAPYYD010004976.1:0-12588 GCA_028551405.1 Uromys caudimaculatus | reverse complement strand
ATCACCAGAATGCATTAATTTTGCATTCACACATTTTTTGTTTTTGTGGATGGGCCTAGACTTTGAGGCATGCCAGGCAGGCACTGTAGCTCTCTGAGCAATAATCCAACTCCATGTTTTTTCTTTTGAGTAAGGCTATGTTCCCTGGTCCACTATTGGCTATGAATTCTTTCAGCCTCTCCTGCCTTGCCTTCAAGAGGTGAGTAATTACAGGTATGAACTACCAAGTCTGGCTGGCTAACATTCCATGGTCCTATGTTAATCCAATCTTTCATACCTGGAGGATTTTTAACTCTCAACCAAATCTTTATCTTTGTGGATCATTTTTTTCTTGTATGCATTCTTGTTTATTGTTTCAAATGGATGGAATATATAATTTCCACTGAGTTGTTTAGTGTGGCCCTGAATTACATATAAACAGGTGAAATAGAGACTTTACTTTATAATCCATGTATTCATGTATTGACCATAAATCATTTCAAAGACCAAACTAAGCACTCGTTTCTGAGTTGGCCCAAGTTAGCTGGTCATGGTTTTAATTTCTACCAACAGGTGTGGGGAGAGCAAGGCCTTTTTCAAATTAAGACCTGGATACTTGAGAAGGTAAAACTGCATGCTGACTCATGCTTACCAGGAAGAGCCAGTGTTATGAATCAGTATTATCCAATACAAAATATGCTGAAATCTTTAAAAATAAACAATATATGCTGATTGAGAACTTTGTTGGCTTTTAAGTTGCTCAAAGTCTCAAGATTTCGGTTAGAAGAAACCACTGGTGCCACTGAAGATGCTCCAAGTCTGTGCAGCAGCCAGTATTGGAAGAAGCTTTACAGAATGGTCTTCACTACTGAGCAAGAGAATCTTACTAAGTAGTAATAGTTGCAAAGGAAGAGTCCAAACTGAGTTTGAAAAGAGTGAGAAATTTAATAAAGACATGGAAAAATCAGAAATTTCTTTTATCTACCTTGCTACAAACAAACCCAATAGGGAGTAAAATAGGTGTTTCACAGCTAACCTAGGGAACACAAACTGATAATGCCTATCATTTTACTCTATACTTAAACTATGTAAGTAGAAAAGTGCTGCTTATTGTCTTAGACAGGGTTTCTATTCCTGCACAAACATTATGACCAAGAAGCAATTTGGGAGGAAAGGTTTTATTCAGGTTACAATTCCACTCTGCTTTTCACCACCATAGGAAGTCAGGACTGAAACTCAAGCAGGTCAGGAAGCAGGAGCTGATGCACAGGCCATGGAGGGATGTTTCTTACTGTCTCACTTCTTCTTGCTTGCTCAGCTGGCTTTTTTTTTTTTAGATACTTTATTTACATTTCCAATGTTTACCCCTTTCTAGGTCTCCTCATTGGAAACCCATTATCCCCTCTCCCTCCCCCTCTATGAGCGTATTCTACCTCCCACCCACTGCCCACCCACTCCCATATTCCCACCTTGATGTTCCCCTTTACTGGGGCCTCTAACACCCTCACACCCAAGGGCCTCTCCTCCCCCTGATGGCCAAACGAGGCCCTCCTGTGCCACATATGTGGTCTGAAACATGGGTCCCTCGATGTGTATTCTTTGGTTGGTGGTCCAGCCTCCAAGAGAACCGGGGGGGGGGGGTCAGGCCAGTTGGCACTGTTTCTCCATCCATGGGGCTGCAAAATCCCTCAGGTCCTTCAGTCCCTTCTCCAACTCCTCCATGTGAGACCTCACTCTCAGTACAGCAGTTACTGTAAAGTGAAACTTGGATATTCCCAACTTTTGCACTAATATCCACTTATCAGTGAGTACATACCATGTTTGTTCTTTTGTGACTGAGTTACCTCGCTCAGGATGATATTTTCAAGTTCCATCCATTTGCCTGCAAATTTCATGAAGTCATTGTTTTTAATAGCTGAGTAGTACTCCATTGGGTAAATGTACCACATTTTCTATATCCATTCCTCTGCTGAGGGATATCTGGGTTGTTTCCAGCTTCTGGCTATTATAAATATGGCTGCTATGAACATAGTGGAGCATGTGTCTTTATTACATGTTGGAGCATCTTCTGGGTATATGCCCAGGAGTGGTATAGCTGGGTCCTCAGGTAATATTATGTCCATTTTTCTAAGGGTCGGCCAAACTGATTTCCAGAGCAGTTATACCAGCTTGCAGTCCCACCAACAATGGAGGAGTGTTCCTCTTTCTCCACATCCTCACCAGCATCTGCTGTCACCTGAGTTTTTGATCTTAACCATTCTGACGGGTGTGAGGTGGAATCTCAGACTTGTTTTGATTTGCATTTCCCTGATGTCTAAGGATGTTGAACATTTCTTTAGGTGCTCCTCAGCCCTGTGAATTTCCTCAGTTGAGAATTCTCTGTTTAGCTCTGTTCCCCATTTTTTGATAGGGTTATTGGGTTTTCTGGAGTCTAACTTCTTGAGTTCTTTGTATATATTGGATATTAGCCCTGTATTGGATGTAGGATTGATTACGATCTTTTCCCAATCTGTTGGTTGCAGTTTTGTCCTATTGACAGTGTCCTTTGCCTTACAGAAGCTTTGCAATTTCATGAGGTACCATTTTTCGATTCTTGATCTTAGAGCATAAGCCAATGGTGTTCTGTTTAGGAACTTTTCCCCTGTACCCAGGTGTTCGAGACTTTTCCCCACTTTCTCTTCTATTAGATTCAGTGTAGCTGGTTTTATGTGGAGGTCCTTGATCCACTTGGATTTGAGTTTTGTACAGGGAGATAGGAATGGATCAATTCTCATTCTTCTACATGTAGACTGCCAGTTGAACCAGCACCATTTGTTGAAAATGCTTTTTTCCCCCCACTGGGTGGTTTTAGCTCCTCCAGCACAGGGATGGTACCACCCACAAGGGGACCTCCCTCCTTGATCACTAATTGACAAAATGACTTACAGCTGGATCTTATGGAGGCACTTTCTCAACTGAAGCTCCTTTCTCTGTGGTAATTCCAACTTGTGTCAAGTTGACACAAATCCAGCCAGTACAATTGACCCCTTGTCAACTTGACACACAAATACATCACTATTAAGCCTCCACCCTTACTTTCTTATTCATCCCCCAAATCTAAACAATTTCAAAAGTCCTACAGTCTTTGCAAATTCCCACATATCAAAATTTCTTTCTTTCTTTCTTTCTTTCTTTCTTTCTTTCTTTCTTTCTTTCTTTCTTTCTTTCTTTCTTTCTTTCTTCCTTTTTCTTTTTCTTTTTCTTTTTTTTTTCAAAACAGGGTTTCTCTGTATAGCCCTGGCTGTCCTGGAACTCACTCTGTAGACCAAACTGGCCTCAAACTCAGAAATCCACTGGCCTCTGCCTCCCAAGTGCTGGGATTAAAGGCGTGTGCCACCACTGCCCGGCTTCAAAATTTCAATCACTCCAAAATTATGTAATCTCTTAGAATTCAAAGACTTTTTACAATTAAATGTCCCTTAAGTATGGGCTCCACTAAAATACCTTCTTCCTTCAGTAGGGAAAATACATCAGGGCACAGTCACAATCAAAAGCAAACTCCAAGCATTCAACATCTGGGATCCACTCACAATCATCTGGATTCCTCCAAGATCTTGAGTTACTTCTCCAGCTCTGCCCTTTCTTGCACACACATTGTTTTCTAAGCTCCAGATGCCTGTACTACAGTGCTGCTGTTGCTCTTGGTGATCATCTTATGGTACTGGCATCTCCAAAACACTGATGTCTTCTGCTGCAACTAGGCTTTACCAACAACCTCTCATAGGCTTTCTTCATTGTGCCAAGCCTCACCTCCTTTGCATGGCCTCTTCAGTCCTGGGCAATGAATTGCAACTAAGGCTGCACATTCACCAATGACCTTTTCTAGCTTCTCACAGTGCCGGGCCTCAGCTACTCTTTTGGACCCCTTCATGCCTTCAAAACCAGTACCACCTGGGTGACTCTTACACATTGCCAATTCCAGCCACAGCACAAGGTACAACCCTGGCTCCCTCTGGAATGCAGCCTCTGTGCTTTCAGGAAACACTTCACAGAAGATTTCATCTCAATGATGCTGGTCTCTTCCCAATCACTGCCAAATTCCCAGCTCTAGGTAATCAGTATCAATGTTCCCAGTAATGCAACAGTTTTGCTTTAGTAGTTATGGTATCTTGTTAATCACAGATGATCCTTCAGCCCTAGCTAACCAACACCACAGAATCTTCACAATCACCATAGCAATGGCCCTTAGAAGAGTCTGATAAGAGTCCCTCTGAAATTCCACAAACCAGGCCTCCATCTTCTGTACTGTTCTCAACCTTAGCTTCCAAGCTCCTACAGAATATTCCACAAAGCTCTTAACATCCCAATGACTCTTCTAGCTCAAAGTTCCAAAGTCCTTCCACAGTCCTCCCCAAAACATGGTCAGGTTGTCACAAGAATACCCCACTATGCTCACACTAATTTGCCTTATTCAGACTTTCTGCTCCTGCACAAACATTATGACCAAGAAATAAGTTAGGGAGGAAAGGGTTTATTCAGCTTATACTTCCTCACTGCTGTTCATCACCAGAGGAAGTCAGGACTGGGACTTAAGCAGGTCAGAAAGCAGGAGCTGATGCAGAGGCCAGGGAGGGATGTTTCTTACTGGCTTGCTTCTCCTGGCTTGCTCATCTGGCTTTCTTATAAAGTCCAAGACTACTAGTAGAGGAATGTTACCACTCACAAGGGGCCCTCCATCCTTTATCACTAATTGAGAAAATGCCTTATAGCTGGATTTCATCGAAGCATTTTCTCAACTGAAACTCCTTTCTCTATGATAACTCCAGATGGTGTCAAGTTGACACAAATTCAGTTGACACTTATTAAAAAATTTAATGTATGGAGGAGTCATCCAGATTTTTGAATATGAAGGTACATATCTCACATGAATTAAATCTACATAAATTAGAGCCTCTAGGCTAACATACTGAAATTGACTTTCTGCTTAGCCTTTTCTGTTGTGTATACAATTGTACATTTATTAGCCATTTCAAACTTCAGGATCAAGTTAAGATAATTTTGCTAAATTTCCATGCTCGCTAACAAGCAGTTTACAGTACTAAAATCAACCAGCCAAAGAACAGCTTCAACAGAAAGTTATGTCCAAAGGAGAAGAGAGAAAGAAAGTAGAAAAATGATAAGAAAAAATGCTAAGGTAAAAATGGATGATGATGGAGAATTGGCTGTCCCAAATTATCAGAAAAAATAGGTCAGTTAGTATGTTTTTCTTCAAAAAGCCTACACACTTAATTCAAGCCCATCTATAGAATGATATGTTAGCATAAGAAGTCTCTCTGACACTTGTGAGTTCCTCTGAATGAAAGGAATCTGCAGGCTAACAGGCTTATGTTCATCAGCCAAGCTGGTTCATGTGCACACTGTTCATGGGAAGTGCCCAGGTTTCGGTTAATCCCGTTTGAGGACCACTGTTTTCTGTTGAACTTGAAACCATCTGTATCAGTGAATTCCATGAAGGTTCTGCAGAATAAGGGCCATTAAATATGGGTCCTCCAGCACCATCAGAGATAGATTCTCTTCTTGATCATTTTTATAACTTGTTAGAGAAAGATAGGGATGAACTGTTAGAAAGAGCATAATGAGGATACCATGGCTTAAGTAGGGGAGAGAGAGGGTAAGCATATGAGATTTCATTTGTCTATTTATACAGTTGTCTTCCAACTGTATAAATAGTACAGATGCGAATATGTGTGCTCTATGTATACCTTTTGCTGGCATATGGATTTCAAAATAAGTACATTATTTTAACATTTTTTTTGTGAAGCCTCAAAATGGATTCTGGGGACTCTGGCTGTCTAGACATGCATACATGCTCAAGGATACACCCCATTCCTGTTCCTGGATTATGCTATAATTTTACCATCACACAATAAATTAAAATACTAAGTTTGAAAGGATCAGATCTTGAAAGAAACTCAGCTTGGGGACTGTACTGTTCCCAAACACTCTGTAGCTCCTAAGGTATGTAAGACTGCATTTCCATGTCTGCCTGCAGGGATAATGAGAGGCTGTAACTGATGATTGGAGGCAGAAAAATATAGACAACTGTTTTGTTTTTGTCCCATTTGCTTGAGTTGTGCACACTCCCTGTTTGCATTCATGTGCTAACATCCCAGCACCTTTATATGCATGTCCAAGGCACACACACCCCTCTACAAACAATTCACCAACAGTCTCCAAAAACCTGTGAGCCCTGCTTATACAGGGCTATTCATATTTCATTCTCTGAAGAATAGTTTACATTTCTCTGCCCCCAGTAATTATCAATTACAGGCAACTTCTGTTCCAGTGTCTGAGAAAGCATATCTGGGTATGATTCACCTTAGGGTCAGTTCAGCCTGAACTGCCTTGGGGACTGTAAATCAATTTATTTTCATTATTTTGCAAATCTATGTGAACCCATAGGTTTGGTTCATTAAATTAAAGTTCACAAACCTGGACATATCTGCTCCAGACACATACTACCTGTAACCCTTGCATAGCCACTCAGCCTTTCATTCCTGAATCCACCAAGAACAGTCTTCCACTCTAAAATGGACCTGTTCAGAAAACATGTGTATTTAAATTGTTTCAGGCCATTCACAGTGCTTCATGAAGAGCATCCTGGCAAAAATATTCTCTTGTAAGAACAAGAGCAAGACACGGTGCTGCATTTTTAATCTCAGCACTCAAAATAATATGAGGAGAGGGACTCAAGTCAAGTCTGTGAATGAGAGCCTGAGGCCATCAGGTCCAGAGCAGCATGACCAACCTGGATGTGAAGTAGATAATTAACATGAGGAAGGAGATTTCAATCAATTCTAAAGACACCATTCTCATCTCTTCATTCTGCTGTGAGATACAACAATGAAGTGGAAACTTAAGGTTCTTTGAAAAGTGAGATATGCTTCAAGTTGTTTTGCTGGGATAATCAAGAGAAGGAATGATTCACTGAAGCAAAAACAGGAAAAAGGCTAAGTAAGACTAGTGAAGGAATGTTTAGCTGAAGCAGAAACAGGTGAAAAGAGCTTCTGCTAAAGCAAGCATTGGAAAAAAGAATCACATAAAGAATATTTCTTTTTAGTGCCATCCATATGTTGATCTGCCTTACATTGGGTACTTGATGTCTGTTTATCTGGATTCCCTAGAGAGTTTGTTCTTTGCTTTGTTTCTCCAGTTAGTGTTTTATTTGTTTTCCAGACAGGATTTCTCTGTGCCCCTGGCTGTCCTGAAAGTTGCACTATGGAGCATGATGTCCTTGAACTCTATGATCTACCTGCTTCTGTCTACCAAATGCTGGGATTAAAGGCATGGATCACCCCTGCCTGGCTGTACCACCATTACTTGGCCTCAATGGTTTAATGCCCAAATTCTCCTCTCTAAGATCTGAAACCTCTCCAAAGTCCCCTCCTTCTCAGAGAACACATACAATTCCAACCACAACATGGGTGAATACATGTGGTTGGGAAAGTATCACCAGGAAGCTTTAAGTCTGGCCCATGATTTGATGATGAATAGTCTGTGCTCAACTCTCCAAGTCATTGTAGTAAAAATTATTTGAGGCTTTCTACACCAGTTTTGAACACTAAGTAATCAAATAAGTCACATAAGACCTTTATATTTCTAAGACGCCTTAATAGTACAACAGCTATGCACATACCTACTCTCGATGTTATTTTGACTATGTCCTTGTCAATATTCCCAGGAAGAAGCTTGTCATTTTCTGTCTGCTCTACTCCCATTTTAACATGCCAACCCTCTTATTTTCATGATTTATTTAATGCATGGTGTCTTCTTTTTTTCTACTTCTCATTTTCTCTCCTCAGACTCCAACCTCGGAAACAAAGTCCCACACATCTCCCTTCTGTCCAGCCTTTTGGTGTAGGCATCTTTATTCAGCCACAGGTTTTAAACTAAGGAGAAAGTTATATACCATCATTTGGTTTAAGTAAGGATTTCCTCATCCCTGAGGGCAACCAGAACTTTGGGACAGGTCTTAGCATTACAATACAGAGCAACAGACAACATTTAAACACGTGACCTCAGAGAAATAAAGAAATACCAAGGTCTCAATCTTGTCACTCTCCATTCATATGGTTGATCCTTGGCTAGAAGAACAAAGGAAATCTATGAAATGGCATCATCAGTCACTAAGGATAATTGTTGGATGTCACCTGTGTTTGTATATTAAGGATATTTCTTATATTTAGGGGTAAGCTGTATATCAGCACAGCTTGAGCCGCCATCACCATCGTATGAAGGCACTGGGAAGCATATGAAGGATAGATTATAATTCACATGCTGAAGGCAGGAGTCTCGCTAGCTTAGTGACATATTTGGTTACTTTGAGTGCAGCAGAACAGCCTGCCTGTGTTCAGCAGAAATGAATGGGAGACAAAAAAGGAAAGAGAAAGGAAAAAAAAACAATAATGCAAATAAAACAAAGCAAAAAGAAACACAGGAAATTTTTAATTAAATATCAAGCAATGGTTCTGACTTTTTATTTGAGAGTTGAGATCAAGAAATCCTGCTGTCTCCTGAAAGTTTTAGGTTTTTCTCATCTCCCTGGAGAGAATAAACCATGAATCTTTCAGCAGAGAGAAATAATTTTGTTTGTTGTTTTTATTACAGACACAGTTTTAACCTAGATTATTTGGAACTGAGTTGACCAGGTCAGCCTAAGAAAAAAATTCCTATGGATAACCTGGCCTCTGTTTCCCTGTTGTTGAAATAAAGGCACATCCAAGATTGTCAGGTCTAAATTGCCATAAAGACTATCATTAAAGTCATTCGAATTTCTCCTGCCTGTGAAGTGGAAACTTACCTGTTCTTTGGAAAGCAGACTGTATGTTGTTTTTCTGGGGCAACACATGAAGGATTGTTTAGCTGAAATGGACAAAACTGAAAGACTTAGGCCGACTCCTGAAAGAATCTTTCCTGAAGCAGACACAGGAAAGTGGATATTCTGTTAAAGCAAGCAGGAGAAAATACAAGAGATGAAAGATCCTTTGCAAACAACACCCATGTATTGATAGGCATCCTTGAGCTGCATTTGTCCGGATTCCATAGAGAGAAATGTATGGAAAAGATTCTTGTGGTATACAGTAGTATCTTGCAATTTCTGAGGATTTGACAGTGAGGTCAACTGAGCCAGGTGAATGTGGTGAAGCAAGACCCATGAAGGACACATGGTGTTTGGAAAGAGTATAAAAAGGATTCCAGAGACAGCGATGGAGCCTGATATTGGCTTGTTTATAGATGTTTCTATGCAATGCTTGTGAGTCTCAAGTAGTTGCTTATCTTTGCTTCCCAGGGAGAGGCACAGCAAGTAAATTCTTCACGAGTTCCTCTTGGTCCCTCTTGCTGATTCCAGCATAGGCTGAGGCCTGGCTCTTTCTGCTAGGTAGTGTCGCCACAGCTGTTTCATGTTTGCTAACCAGACTGAAAGGAACAGGACTGTTGGTGTATCCATGAAGTATTTGTCACTGGATTGACCTGCCACTCATGACCTGTGAACACAGACAGGAGTTTTTCTAAAAAAACTTTCTAAACAGGTCCACTTTCCCTCTTATCCTTTCTTTCCCACTACTTCTCGTGGGTGTTGGGCTAAAAGAGACACTAAAGTGTTTAAGAGTCATTATTAAAAATCTATGATTGAAAAAATTAAAGTTCAATACTTGTCATTCCAGCCAGAATTGCCTCCAGCTAAAGGTTTTCCAGACATTCCTAGTGATACTGTTGAAACACACAAAATGACATACACACTAACTCACAAACACATACACACACATACACAAAAATATGCACACACTGTGAGGGAAGAGAGTGTGAGAGAAGAGAGAGAGAAAAGAGAATCCAACATGTCTAGTTCACTAAATGCTGTAAAGAGAAACTCGCGGGCTCTAGAGAGAGAAGCAGGTTTCCTGATTCAAAGGAATCATTTCCAATGGCCTACATCTGGAAAATTTCTTCCTAGTAAAAATAGATGCAAGCCATCCTCCTGCCTCAGTCCTCTGAGTAGAAAACAAGCTTATTGAGCAGAGCATCCAATTCACATCTATATTCCAGCAGAGAATATGGATTTGTGACAATGTTTGTCACAAATTTTCAGAAGATATTTTAGGAGGTTTTGTGTGCATGTCTAGTGTCAGGCACTGAGTAAAGCCAATGTGGTACACTCAGAACGATGCATGTCACATGTGAAGAAAAGTCAACCAGATGTGTTGGCTCACAACAGGTAGCCCACTGGGTGAAATGTTGAGGCAAGAAGATTGTTGGTAATTGGAGCTTAAGATCACCTCAGCTCAAGCAGTTTATAAAGAGCTGCTAAATTAAGGAACAAATAAAATTCAGCTAATCAGACTGGTTTAGTTAATGGGCTCTTGACTATCAGGATAGTCTCAGTTTTTTGCCTTTGAAAGAAGAAAGTATTTCAATTTAGGTAATGAAAATTATAAAGACTAGTCAAACACATTGAGAGCTCCCTGCTTCCGCCCCTGGTGTGATGGCATTAAAGTGTGAAATGTAAACAATGGCTTATCAGATTTCTTTGATCTTTGTTTCTTTTAAGTTAGGGTGTATTTCAGTAGCCCAGGCTGTTTTTGAACTCTCCAAAGAGGACAGGCAGGACTTGTACTCAGAGGGATCAGGCTGTTTGTGCCTCACAAGAACTGGTATTACAGGCATGTAACATGATAATATCAACAAGAACATATCAATCGTTTTTTGTATTATTATCAGCATTTATGTTTTTCCTGCTTGTATGTTAGCATGCACTACTCTAAGAAGGCAGAAGAGAGTGACAGACCTCCTATAATAGAAGTTGTAGATGGTTATAAACTGGCATGCGGAAGCTAGCAATAGAACCCTGGTCCTTTGGAAGAGCAGGTCTGCTTGAAATGTCTGAGCCCTCCATACAAACCTACATACAGTTCAGAACACATCTCCTGCAATGATTTCATCAAAGGCAAAGCTGGTGCAGAAATAAAATCAAAGTAAAAGAGACTCACGGGAGAGAGACAGAGAGACAGAGACAGAGACAGAGAGAGAGAGAGAGAGAGAGAGAGAGAGAGAGAGAGAGGAGAGATGGAGAAACCAAGAGTGACTGACAGAGACAGAGAGAGGTAGAGACAGAGAGAATGGCAGAGAGAGAAACAGAGAGATATATTTAGTGCTTTCACATCCACTTGGGGGATGGTTCTTCATTCATGAGTCCTTTTCAGACTGGAGATCTAATCATACTGGACACACCCTATCTCATCTCACCAAGCAGAAGCCTGTTACTGAGACCTACATGTCATCTGAGGCTACATAACAGTTCCAGAGAGACCTGAGAAATAGGCTTCAAAATAAGGTTGGAGAACAAACATCACAGAACTCAAGGTTTGAGAACAAGTATCATGGCTGCACTTGGACTGTGACCATAATGTCAGATCTTATACATTCCACCATGAGGGTGTGATTCACTCTAACTGGGCCAAAATAAGATTAAATGGGTGGAGACTGCATCATCCTATCAGGTGGCACCTAGTGCCTAAGAGGTGTGGCTACAAATGGGAGGAGTGAGTTTGAAGGAATATATAAGGAATCCAACAGCTGCAAAAGACACTCTGAGCCTTGGAGTCTGGAGAGACTGCCTGACCTTGCTGAGATTGGAGCTTCTGAGGGCAGTGTCCTACTCAGGTAAGACATTGATGGCCATCAGGAAACCCCCATTGACATGGCTTGACAGTGTCCATTTCACCTTAATGGACTCTTTTGCATTTGTTTGTTTCCTTGCATGCTTGCTTGCTTTCTTTTTGTTGTTATTTTGAAACAGCCAACCTCATTTAGCCCAGGATAGCCAAAAGCAACTTTGCCCTATAGGAAGAGTCTATTGAAGTCACAAGAAAATGTAGGTACCAAGGTATATAGCACTCTGCTCAGGGCAACATAACCTGCCCCAGAGGACACAGCAAGTGTGGAGAATGATTTGAGTTACCTGTATAGTTCAGGATCCTAGGTCTGATTAACATGGGAGGAAATGTGTCAAGGTAATGGAGGCCCCCCTGAGATAGCAGGCTGTTCAAGGTAGCTTGACATGCCCTAGGGGACTCAGTGTTCAGGGAATATGGGAGGGTGAATGGATGCTTACCTTTATGGGTTGTGATCCAGAGGTCTGCTGAAGGTGACAGAAGATTCTATACCCAGATGGGATGCAGGGAGGTTATGGATGATTGGCATGCCTGAAAGGACTCAATGAACAGGAAAGATGATGGAGAGAATGTTATTTTGTTTTGATTTTGGTTTTTCGAGACAGGGTTTCTCTGTGTAGCCCTGGCAATCCTGGAACCCACTCTGTAGACTAGGCTGGCCTCGAACTCAAAAATCTGCCTGCCTCTGCCTCCTGAGTGCTAGGATTAAAGGTGTGTGCCACCACTGCCCAGCTAGGGGAAGGGAATGTTACCAGTATGGTTCAGGTTTCCCAGGTCTGATGAAGGTGGGAGAAAAGGTGTTGGGAAGAATGAAGGAACCCTTCAATAGCAAGTTGCTCAGGGCCTCAATGCATTCAATTTCTTAAAGGAGAGGTTATGCTCAGCATGGCTCCTGTTTCTA
>JAPYYD010004975.1:0-12589 GCA_028551405.1 Uromys caudimaculatus | reverse complement strand
GTAAGGCGAACCAAAACTGGAGCTCCCACTGTCTGTGGGGTCACTTTAATGTTCTTACTAAACTTCATGCGTCCTTTCATGTATTTGATATAGAAAAACATCCTTTCAATTGTGTCTGCTTCAGCCAAACATTCTTTCAGGTGTCTGCTTTAGCAAAACATGCTTTCATCTGTCTGCTGCAGCAAAACATCATTATAACCTAGCTGGGTCTCCAAAGAAATCAGAAGTTTACACTTTATCTTTGTCTCCTTGATATTTGTTTGAGTCCATCAGGTTCTTAGTTTTTGACAACTTGGATTTCTCTGTGAAACGTGAGGTTTTTCTTAGGGAATTTTGCTCTCAGGTTGTCTTCTGTCTGCAGACCCAAATCTGTCTGTTATGTGATAACAGCTTGTCTCAATTCAGACACCAAACTTCCATCTGTTTTCTATTCATTTAACTTTGTCATTATTCAATATAATCTAAAACAATTTGCTTTTATTGTCTTCAGCTATAGAATGGCAATGAACATGACATTCAGTTTTTAATCGTAAGCATGCATGTGGCTAATTCCGAGCTAAACCTTCTATGAATTAGAGTGCTTAGTAGTGTGTTGATTCTTTTCGTGTTCACTTTTTTAAACTAGCAAACTCTAATTTATTTAGGTATTTTTAAATACATAATTGTCCTACTTTTGGGGGTAGCACTATCATCAACATGGATGTGCAGGCATCTCCTTGACACCACATCCTTTGAGTCCGTGCTCCAACAGTACAGCTGGGCCTATAGTAGTTTTAGTTTTAGGGACCGCTATACTGATTCCACCATGCTGCTCCAGTTTGCACACCGAATAGCAGCTCCTGACAGGTCCTTTCCCCACCTTTGCTAGAATTTCTCATTTGTTTTGATGTCAGTCAGTGTTGTTAGGGCAAAGGGAATCCCAGTGTTACCCTTATATGAATTTATGTGATGGCTAAGAATATTGAAGAATTCTCAGTTATGCTCTGTACCTTATTATTTGATTTATTTTGATTGTTTGTGTCTATGTTCTTGAGTTTGTTTTTTTATATTCCTAACTTGAATTTACCTGAAGGCTAAGAATGTTTAAGAATTGGTAATGTAATTATCCTCCTCTGTGTATGCCATTTTAAAAACTGTTCATTAGTTCATTTATTCACTTGTTGTTTTTTGCTATTTAATAATCACAATTGTTTGTACATTCTAATGTTAAAGCCCCACAGGGAATTTCACTAGTGGAATGGTCTCCCATTCTCTAGGTGTGTGATGACCACAGCATATTCATTTGCATAGAGTCTTTGAATTTCATGTAATCTCATTTTCAGTTCGTGGGTCTCTTTTCTGTGCTATTGGAGTTCCTTTTTTGTATTAAATTTTCATTCACTTTACATCCTAGACATAGTCCCTCCTTCCAGTCACACCCATACAAATTGCTACCCCATTGCTCCCTTTCCTTCTCCACAGAGAAGGAGACACCCCACCTTTGGTACCAACAAGCCCCAACAATCAACTGGAAGAAGGACTTAGTGCATCCTGTCCCACTGAGGTCTACCCAGCTAGGGGAAGGGAACGGAGTCAAAGACAGTTCCCGCTCCAATTTTACAGGACCCACATGAAGCCGGAGCTGCCCAACTGCTACAAATGTGTAGGGGAATGATGGTTTTGATGGGTTCTTGGCCTTGGTTTGCTAGAATTTTATTGAGTATTTTTGCATCGATATTCATAAACAAAATTGGTCTGAAGTTCTCTTTCCTTGTTGGGTCTTTATGTGGTTTAGGCATTAGAGTAACTGTGGCTTCACAGAATGAGTTAGATAGTGTTCTTTCTGTTTGTATTTCATGGAATAGTTTGAGGAGAATTGGTATTAGCTCTTCTTTGAAGGTCTGGTAGAATTCTGCACTAAAACCATCTGGCCTTGGGCTTTTAAGGTTGGGAGATTTTAATGACTGCTTGTATTTCCTCCATGGTTATGTTTCTGTTTTGATCATTTACCTGATCTTGATTTAACTTTGGTATGTGGTATCTGTCACACATACCAAAAATCATCAATTTAATCTAGATTTTCCAGTTTTGTTGAGTATAGGCTTTAGTAGTAAGATCTGATGATTTTTTTTATTTCCTCAGTGTCTGTTATTATGTTTCCCTATTCATTTCTGATTTTGTTAAATTTGATACTGTCTCTATGCCCTTTAGTTAGTTTTGTTAAGGGTTTATCTATCCTGTTGATTTTATCAAAGAAGCAGCTCTTGGTTTTGTTGATTCTTTGTCTCATTCTCTTTGTTTCTGATTGGATGATTTCAGCCCTGAGTTTGACTATTTCCTCCCATCTACTCCTCTTGGATATGTTTGCTTCCTTTTGTTTTAGAGCTTTCAGGTGTGCTGTTAAGTTGCTAGTGTAGGCTCTCTCTATTTTTTTTTTTTTTATGAAGGCACTTAGTGCTCTGAATTTTCCTCTGTTTTTTTTTTGTTTGTTTTTGTTTTTTTTGTTTGTTTGTTTGTTTTTGGTTTTTCAAAACAGCTGAATTTTCCTCTTAGCACTGCTTTCATTATGTCCCATAAGTTTGGGAATGCTGTCCCTTTGTTTTCACTAAATTCTAGAAAGTCTTTAATTTCTTTCTTTATTTCTCCCCTGACCAAGTTATCATGGAGTAGAGAGTTGTGCAGTTTCCATGAGCTTGTTTGCTCTCTGTTGGTTCGTACACTATGTCTCTGCTTAGTTTCTGTTTCAGTGACCGGTCCATTGGTGAGAGTGTGGTGTTGAAATCTCCCACGATGATTTTGTGAGGTTCAATGTGTGTTTTGAGCTTTAGTAAGGTTTCTTTTACAAATGTGGGTGAGCACAGGAGCACACACACCTGCCAGTGGTGGTGTGTGCTGCTTTTCTGTGTGGAGATGGTGTAGCTGAACAACAGTGGCTCTTGTATTAGTGAGTACAAAAGCAGAATAACAGAGATGGGGCACGGAGAGTGAAGACTCATGGTGTGTCACAGGCAAGGAGAGCATGCACATCCTTTGGAAGACAACATCTTCCCTGAGCACAGAAGCATGTGGATTTTTTTCCAGTGGCAGATGGGAGAGTCTGCTATTGAGCATGCACAGCGAAGGAGGGCCGTGCCATCCTGAGTTTGCTCAGGAGTTAAGGCAATGGAAGCAAAGCTCCAGAGATTTAAGTCATGGGCCAGATGTTTAGTTGGCTCAGCCGGCAAAAGTTCCCACTCTGTAACCTGGCAACCTGATTAGGCCCCAGATCCAAATGATGGAAGTAGAGCAGTGATACCTCAAGTTGTCTCAACAGCCACACAAGTGCTCACAAGGTACATTAACACACACACACACACACACACACACACACACACACACACACACACGACAGAAAGTGCTGTGAGCATGCACAGTTTGCATTAATAGTGAAGCTGGAAACCGTGGACAGAATTTTTTTAGACTTTTTTCAGAAGATTTTGCGTGTGAAGGCAACAGCTTTGCTTTGAGGCTGGATCCACCACAGTGGACTTGGATTCTTGTTGCCACCTCTGAGATACAGGGTCTCAGGGATCCAGTTGAGCATGAGCAGATACTTCTACTAAACTTCACAGTGAAAAAACTTCAGTGAGTTCTTTCCACTCAGTGGAAGAAGGCGTGAACACATCTATGACTTGCCAGGGAGCCCTGCATAAGATGAGTGTAAAATGGTTGTTTGTGTCCCTTCTGGCCTTCAGTTCTGGTCTTCTGCAGTATTGCAGGACATTGATGTGACCCTGGAAAGTCCTTTTGCAATGATGTCTGTTCACTTTTACCTCCAACTCTTCGGGTAAAGACTGCCTCTGGTTAATTATGGCCTCTGTCCAAACCTTGGTGTCAAGTGCTGGTGTCTATTCCATGGATACATAGCTTCCTGAACCCTTACTCTCTAAGAGGCCAAGGCTCTTCTGAAGTGTCATGGTGCACACTTGTTCTGAACCATGTGTGGCTTTATTTCTCCGCTAAGAACCTCCACGCTCAGAGACCACAGATGTCACTAAGCAGAGGGTTGAGTCCCTGGCTCCTTATGCTTTTATTTCAGGATATCATCCTTGAATTAGGCAGGAGGCTAGCTCCTGGAGTAACTGACAGATGTTCCCTAAAACAGAGCATGAGAACCAGACCCTGAAACAGGATGAAAAGATAATGCTGAAGGCAAACTAATGGTCAGAATATAAATGAGGTGGTGGCTCACTCCACCCTGAAATCAGGATGCAAAGGTTTTGGTTTTGATGGTCCATGAAACAGGACCTAAAGAAGAATAGGTGCCTTGGGTCAGTGTCTGAAGCAGCAGTCTTCAGAGAGTTCTCTGCCAGGGGATCACATGGAGAAAGCTGCCATGTTTTCCTCTAGCAAACTGTAAGGTTTTGGGAATGCTTATACCCCTATGCATATTCTTAGACATTATCTGTCACCATAGACTACATTTACGGTAACATGGTTCTCGCTGAGATACATGCCTCTCTCCTGGGTGTGCCCATGCTGAGGAGGCACAGAGCAAGGATGGCAGGGACAGGAGAGATGGGAACATAATTGCTAAGCCCGCTTGATTTGTCCACACTATATTTCATTTTCCTTGCTTGCACTCATTAATTTCTGGACACTTGGTTTTCTGAGATGTCCCATTTTGAACTCCTCTGTTTCAGGAGAACAATATCTGATACAGCTGCTGGTGGAGTGCAGAGGGAACTGGAGCTCTGTCCATAACTCCTGTGCTCTGTCTCACAGGCTCCAAGCAACTGCCTGCCAATTGTGAGTCTGAATATAGGAAAGAGGAGGTTGGGAGGTGAGAAGTAGCCTTACTGAATCATTCTGGCATAGATGAGTCTTGGAAAATTGCATTCCTATGACTAGGTTGTTGACTAGTAACTATCAAAGACAAGGAGACTCTTTGATAAGAGGTGCGTGCTTTCCTCTAGAGCATAGCATGGAAAGGATCCTGCAGAGAGGTTATCTCCCTGAGGATACATGAAGGGCGGCCGTTAGAGACTGCTTTCCACTCCTCTGGGAGATGAGGTGGCACAAACAGCTGTTGCTAGGTTATGCACTCATCCAAATACTGATTATTTCTATCTCCAAGTGGACATCAAAGGCTCCATCTTCAGTTCCCTGCAAGCCCTATATTTCCTTAACTGTCATGGGATGTGTACAGGCCTCAACATGGCCAGTCCCTCATCTTCATGAGCAGAGGTTTGGAAGTCCATTTGGGAGGCTGCAGTGTAGCCCAGGTGTAAGCTGTGGCCTCCTGGGTTTCACAGCTGTCTCTGCTGGAGCCACCTCCAGAGCACTAGTGACTGAGCTTAGGATAGACATACAGAGAGAGCCTGCTCTCTAGTCTCAGAGGGACCATGTCTGCCAATGAGAACAGAAAGAGCACACATGTATGTGCAGAAGGTGACACTGGGCAATCTTGTCACCCTTCCCTCTTCATGGACTTCCCCAGATTACTGGCTGTCCTCAGGAGTCAGGGAATAGAGACCATCCTGGATTATCACACCTAGCCTTGTAGCAAGATTTTCCTGACCCACTTCTCAGCTAAATACTCTTGTGCTCTTATGAACAAAGTTATGGACTCTGTGGGTTCAGTGTTAGTGATGTAGAGATCTGTCTTCATGAAGTGAAATGGGAAAAAGAGGCTTGAAGTGTCCCAGTGTAGGGAGCACTTTGTCTCTGGTCAGCCTCATCCTCAGGGAATCCCATTTGTCCTTTGGAATTGAAACTTTGCATAGCTCTGGGGGAACTCCAGCTCTCTGTCCTGGGTTGGCCAGGGGCCCAAAGACCAGTCCTGGCAAGAGCCTGGTATTCCTATCTGTGCCACATTTATCAAAAGAAACCATGTCCAGGGCAGGAGAAAGACTCACCCTGTGTCTCTTCAATTTTAGATGTGTATTTAGTCTTCTGTAGCAGACTCATCTCATACCTAACTCCCTTGTCTAAAAATGTGACTGTGGAGTCCAACCCAGTATTCAGTGCTACCAATGCCACGGGTGCCAGAGATCTGCCTGCCATGCAGCAGGAGGCTCTGCTCTTACCAGTTGCAGTACTCTAGTATACACAACATCCAGGTGGTACTGCTCCCAGCTCCATCTCTCCTGATCCAATGCAGGCTTCTGCACAGTCACAAACAGTTCATATTCCGTCCATCCCCCAATTAAAGGTAAAGATAGGAAGAACCAGGATTCCTAGTAATTTCCCCCTCCCCAACACACACACACACACACACACACACACACACACACACACACACACATTTGAGGCCTAATCTCTGCACTGACAGAAGTCATTCTGAGACTGTGATGGTCTGGAGATCCCACACTCAGAGCCCCTGGCTATTAGCCAGACCTGTTAGAGAGTCTTTCCTCAGAGTCTATAGACTCCACTTTGCCTGAGAAGGAATTCTATATATGGACCTTGCTGGGTTCCTAAAACTGAGGGACATACCTACTGAAAGTAGAATTGGATTACATGTGTGACCTCAGGCTTATAAGCAGATATCTAAAAAGCCTGGTGACATAGTGACAGTTCCTGCTGCTGTTGATAGTGAATACACATAAGCTCTCCTATGTACCCAGGTCCAAGGGGCATGCAGAAAGATATGCCAGCCTGAGGGGAGCTCCAGATGAATCCAACCACGGAAATGACATGTTTATTGCTCTTGCCTGGTTACTGTCATTACATCTTGGATCTTGAAATATACGGCATGTTTGTTTGTTTTTTTTTGTGTGTGTGTTTGTCTGTGTGTATGTGTGTGTGTTTGTGTATGCACACTTGAGTATGTGTGTTCACGTGTATATATGTGTTTGAGTGTGTGGGAGAGTGTGTTTATGTGTGTGCATGAGTGTGTTTGTGTGAGTTTGTTTGTGTGTGTGTGTGTGTGTTTGTGAGTGTGTGGGTATGTGAGTGTGTAGCAATTTTGCTCCTATCTAGCACACTTCTCAGAGGACAATGTGTGTGCCATCTTCAGTGCCCCTGGTATAAAGGCTTTCTGGCCATGTAGGTCCCATTAAAAACTTTTTGTTTTGTTTTGCTTTGTTTTTTTGACCAAATAACCTTAAGTTTTATTTAAGTAACTTCCAGTGAGAACACAGCAGACTAATCAACCATCGTCTCATTCCCCCAATTCACCTCACAAGGAGGTGTGCAGACTGCCTCTCAATGGAAGCTGGCCTCTGCCCCAGACAGCTCCTGGAGCTGGAGCTTCCACAGTGGAGCGGGGATTCTTGATAGTCTCATCCACCAACACAATAAGACATGCAGCCTCAGAAGCTGTCATCAGAGCGTTGATGCACACCATGGCTGGCTCCCACACAAATGCATGGAAGTTGTCAGCGATGTCCTCATTGTTGATGTCCACCCCATACCACATGCCCCCCAGTGCATGTCGAGCCTGCAGCTTGTTGAGGATGTTTGTGGCATCAAAGCATTGTCACATAGCTGTTGTGGAATAATCTCCAGGGCCTTGGCGTATGCCCCAATTAACAGCTGCTGTTTCCCTGGAGTGGCCCTTGAGTAGTCCCGCAGGTATTTGGAAAGCTCCATCTCGATGGCTCCACCACCAGTCACCGCAGAGTCATTCTTGGTAGCCCTCCTCACAATCATGATGGTATCATGTAGGGACCTCTCTGTCTCCTCCATAAACTGCTCAGCGCCACCATGGAGGATGATGGTACATGTCGTGGCCTTAGGGCAGCCAGTGAAGAAGTTGTACCTCTCTCCTCCAATTTGGGTCTCTTCAAACACCTAGCAGCGGCCCACCACATCTGGATTCAGAGCATTCACACTGGTCTGGACTGAGCCTGCACAAACCATCATTGTCCTTGTCAGATCTTCCTCAGGCACGCGGCCAGCACAGAACACGTCTCTATCAGCAAAGTACTGGATGGCCACATCCCCACTAGTTTAGATAAGATGACTTTGGCGCCAGACTGATGGATCGTCTCTAACTTGTCATAGAGAACGTTCCACTCGGCATCAACAATTGCCAGGTGATCCTCCACTGTATATGGACTCTGATTTCAGCATTATCTTTCTCTGCTTTCAGCTCAAGCTTAACGCTTAAGAGGGCAATCTTGGGGTTCTTATACTTCTTGGGCTGCATTTCAAGCCCAGCATCAAAGAAAGTCTTCTGAATGCAACAGCAGCCACCAGCGGAGACTCCTCCAGGGCTCCACCCTGCGCCTTCTTGATGCTGATCGTTTTAAGCTGCAGCAACTCATCAAGCTTCATCACAGCATCAACCACCATCTTGGCGAAGAAGCCCTTGTGCTGGGAGGTCAGCTTGGAGCTCAGGGCTGTCACTGCACACTTCTCTAGCATCTTCCTCTGTTCTACTTTATCTCGCTTCTTCACAGTCACAGCTCTCTCTTTGGTTTTGTTAACAGCCAACTGGATGGCTGTGCAGAAAGCTCAGATGATGATCTGAGGGTGTAAACCTTCCTCCACGTAGGGCTTTACCTGGTTCAGAAACTCCGCAGCCAGCAGGGTTACTGAGATGGTGCCATCACCAACCTCAGCATCTTGGGATTTGGCAATTTTCACTGAAGTCTTTGCTGCAGGATGGACAACATCGAGGAGTTTCAGAATTGTGGACCCATCATTAAAACTTGTTGCTTTGCCTTGGCCATTCACAATAAGTTTGTCCATGCCACGGGGACCCAGGGTGGTTCTTACAGCCTCAGAAATCACTTGGCAGGCACTGATGTTACTCACGAGCTGAGGGATGCCTTGGGAGCTATCAATATGCACTTTCAACAGGATGACTGTGTGGGCACCATCTTGGAAGCAGCTTCAGGTACCGGCAACTCGTCTGTTCGCCTTGTTTTTCTTATTTATTTTCCTCCTTCTCCTCCTGCTACTTCTCCTCCTCCTTTTCCCCTCCTCCTCCTCCTCTCCTCCTCCTCCTGATCCTCCTCCTCATTCTTATTCTTCCCTTCTTCCTTTTCCTTCCTTGAAGATGCACTACATCTTCAAGCAGGATGGGCGCTAAGTTAGAGGGACACTAGCCAAAGATGGCAGTGAGGTTTAGACCTGGTGCTGACACAAAGGATGCAAGCAAGGCAACAGAAGGATAAAAGAAGGTCCAGGAGACCCTCTAGGGGCACTGGGGCACGAGGAGGGTAAGGCTGGCCCCTAAGAAATCTCTGTAAGGACAGCTTTACTCCTCTCAAACACTGCGTGCAGCAAGGAGAGTCCCCACAACAGTGTGTGAGAATGAAGAGGCTGGGACCTCTGTTAGGAGATGGATTCCAGGCACTAGGGGTGTTTCTCAATGGAGGAACAGAGCTTGGTTGTCCTGAGGATCATGTAACAGTGTCCATTAAATTCTGTGAGCCCAGGTGGAGAGGGAACAACCTCCCAGAGCTATGGGGGAGAGGAGCGTCCCCTGAGAGGAGAGAAGATGAGCATCTACACCAGTCTTGCTAGTGAGGTGGGTCCCTCACCCGCCTTCTCATCTTGTGTGAGTCCCTTTGGATGGGTTGTAGGCACTGACCCTCTCTTCCCACTGCCTGATTCTGAACCACCAAGGATGCTGTGCAGCACTCCCTGGATAATCTGTATTGACTGAGACACTGAGGCACCTGTCCAGCACAAGCCCTGTGGACCATCCCACTTAAGCAGAGTCCTGCCCTCTTTCATCTCCCCCTTTATGTCCAGACCCCACCAAATGTGCGCATTCGGCATAGGAGAGAAAACACACCACATTTGTCTTTAGGGATTTGCCATGTCACATGTAGCATTATCCTTGGGTGCACCTACTTTTTGGAAAATTACAAAATGCCATTCTTAAGGCTAGGTGCTTTTTTGTCTTGTATATTCTTCACATGTTTTTAATTTATGGATCTATGTATTTCAAACTTAGCCTATATTTGTGAATGGATTGATCTTGGTCATGGACATGAGTTTTAAATGTGTTGTTGAACTAGTGTGAAGTATCAAGCACTCTCGTTAAAGTTTTTGCATGTTTTACATGGAAATATTGATATAGTATTTTGTTTACTGTAGTAGTAATTGTATGTGTGTGTCTGCATACTTGTGACAGTCAGAGGACAAATTGTAGGGCCAGTTCTCTCCTTCTACCATGTGGGCTTGAGAAATAAGGCTTTGGTCATCTGCTCTGGTGGTAGGCAGCTCTCCCTCTGAAGCAGCTCTTTTCTGTCTGTGTGGTCTTGTTTACAGGGTAACGGTGGCTTTGTGGAACACATTGGGAAGTGCCCTTCTCTTCCATTTTATGGTATTCTTTTAGGAACATTGGTGTTCTTTAAAAGTCTGGGAGATTTCATCCAAGAACATTTCTGGTCTTGGGCATTTTGTTGATTTGTTTTTGTTTATTAATCTTTCAACTTCATTGCCTGCTACCGAACATTTTATATGTAGTTCAAAATTTGCCCATTTCTCTCTGGTTCACAATGGATTCCTGTATAAGTTTCCTATACGTATTCCATAGATTCTTAGATCTGTTCTAATGGTTTTTAGAGCCTTACTGTGTCTGCAAAAGTATGTCCTTCAAGTGTCTCTAGTTTTCTCTGTAATTCTCATTTGTTTAGTTTTGGGAATGCTTCCTCAGTTTCGTCTGCCCTTTCCAAGGACCATGCCTTTTGTTTGTTTTATTTCTTTTGTTACATTTTGGGTTTTTGTTTTATTCATTGTGTGTTATGGTCTGTTTGGTTAGGTTCAGCTCACCTTCAGTGTGTTTTGTCAGCTACTGCTTTGGGGTTTTGTGTATTGTTATTTTTCTATGACCCTGAAGCACATGGTGGGACCATCTCACCTCTCTCTCACTTTTCCATGTAGGAACTGAGAGCAGTAAATCTCCCTCCCCGACCTGCTTACCCTCTGTAATATCACAGTTTTCATCTCAGTGTTTCGTCAGCTGGTGTTAGGATGGAAATTGTCAAGCAACATGCAGGGAAGTGAAGAAAGCAGGCAGTGAGGAAGCTAACCTGGAGGCCAGGTCCTCCAAAAGTGTGACCCTTTCGGATCATCTCCTCATCTTCAGGACCCTTGGCAAAGGCAGCTTTCCAGAGCTGTGCCACCTCAACAAGGAGGTGTGGGCCACTGTCAGAATCCAGGAACAGGGTGAGAAAAATGACTCAGTCAACCTGACTGACATTGACATAATTAAGCTTCTGGACCACCCAGATATTGTGAAACTGCTCCATGTCATCAAAACTAGAAAACACATCTTTATGCTGCTGGAATGTGCTGCTGAGGGAGAGCTGGTGAGCCACACTGAGAAGGCTGGCTGTCTACAGGAGGAACAGGCTCAGCACTTCCTCACACAGATTTTCTGTTCCCTAAGCAATGAGAACAGCATTGCACACAGCAAAATCAATCTGTGTGAGTTTGGCCTGGACATCAAGTCACCTCTAGATAATGCTTCAAGGGTGGTAGTGATATAGTGTGCGGTGTGGTGAGGCCAGCTTCCCAACACATGTGTGGCAGGGAGGGCTCCCTAGCGGGATCTGATCGTAACACTACGTCGGCAGGTGCAGCTGGATGTGGGATGCACCAGGGCCTGATAACCTGTCCTCTTCTACACGTACTGTGCACGCGCCGCCTCCTTTTTAACGCCCTATAAACATTATAAGCCTAAGGACATTTAGCCCACTCACAAATAGATTAGTAGATATCAGTCCTGCCTAGACAGCGTCTCTTCTACAATGCCAGGTACCAGAACCTGCTAGCGAACACCCTGACCTCAGTGTCACCTGAGATACAGGGATAGGTATCAGGTTCCACCGGACATCCCACCCTCTGTCAATGACCCACATATCCTGCTGGAGTAAGATCTTGCTGGGCCCCTCCTGCCCTGACATAATAAAGGAGATACAAGCTTACCAGATTAGGTGTTAATAGAATTGATCCCAGGGGAGACTTTACTCCTACTCTTCTTCCTAAGGTCCCAGTGACAAACTCTGACAGGATCCACTCTGGGAATCAGTGACTCCATAGAGCTCACTTACAGAGCATAGGTTGGGGGTTATGCACAGATGTGCAGGTGTTACTCCCTACAAAGTTGCACCAGAAAGGTTATTACCCAGTGAGGTTGCTGTCTTCCACATGCTTCCGTAGACGGAGGTCCCCTCCCCTGGCCTCCCTTGGCCTAGACACTTCAGACCTTCTGCAAGGCTATGGGCAGTTAGGGCAGAGTTTCAGACAACATGATTTGGTTTTGGTGAGGACTCTCTTCCTGGTTTGCAGATGAGCCTCCTGTATTTGTACACCCACCTGACAGAATGAAACAAAGAGAAAGGTGTACACACACACACACACACACACACACACACACACACACAATCTTACACAAATACACTACACATAGTAGAGCACGTAGAAGTTCTTCTCTGTTTCTTTCTTTTTTATCTTTTAAAAGCAAATGGTTTTTTTTCTGTTCTTTAGCAAAAGCAAATTCCGCTTCTTGCTCAGTAATTATCTTTTTTTTTTTATACTTTATTTACATTTCCAATGTTTCCCCCTTTCTAGGTCTCCTCTTTGGAGACCACCTATCCCCTCCCCTCCCCCACCTCTATGAGGGAATTCCACCTCCCACTCACCCGCCCGCCCACTCCCATAT
>JAPYYD010004974.1:0-12589 GCA_028551405.1 Uromys caudimaculatus | reverse complement strand
GGATTTCATGGATGTTTTGGGTCAGAAGCTTTTTGCATTTTGCATTTTCTTTTACTATTGTGTCGATATTATCTATGGTATCTTCTGCTCCTGAGATTCTCTCCTCTATTTCTTGTATTCTGTTGGTGATGCTTACATCAATGGTTCCTGATCTCTTTCCTAGGTTTTCTAACTCCAGGGTTGTCTCCCTTTATGATTTCTTTATTGTTTCTATTTCTATTTTTAGCTTCTGGATAGTTTTATGCATTTCCTTTTGTATTTCCTTAAGGGTGTTATTCATTTCTTTCTTTATGTCTTCTATCATCATCATGAGAAATGATTTTAAATCTGAGTCTTGCTTTTCTGTGTGTTGGGGTATCCAGGGCTTGCTGTGGTGGGGGAGCTGGGTTCTGATGGTGCGGAGTACTCTTGGTTTCTGTTCTTTATGTTCTCTCCCTTTCCTTTTGCCATCTTGTTGACTCTGATGTTAGCTGATCTTACTCTGTCTGGTTGTGGCTTGCCCCTCCTGCAGGCCTCTGTGTCAGTACTCCTTGAAGACCAGCTCTCTCTGAGAGGTGTTTGGGTTTGGAGAGCTGTCGCACAGGGTCAGCTCTGGGGTGCAGAATGGAATCAGAACAATCTTGTCCCCAGCTGTCCCTTGGTTCCTATGTCCTGAAGGTTCTTTAAGGGTCCCTCTTGATCCAGTGAGTTTGAATAGAAGTGGTGGTTTTGCCTGTGCTCAAAGGTGTGTCAGCACTCCTGGGATTCCCTGATCTCTCGTGGAGCCTTGTAGCCCAGGCTGAGGTCCCCAGGCACAGGCCCCTGGTGGCCCAGGCAGAGGTCTCCACCCACAGGTGAAAACCAGAAGTTTCGGGGTTTTTCTATCACCAGGTTCTCAGGCCCTGGATCCCGGCAGATCCGGGCAGGTCTGGATGAGAGGTGTTGCTCCCCTTAACCCCACTCACAGACTTTCCAAGCTCCTGGGAGGCCACCCCTCTCCGGCGCTCGATGGCTATGGACTTTTGGTGGCCCAGGCAGAGGTCTCGACCCACAGGTGAAAACTGGAAGGTTCACAGTTTTTCTGTCCCCTGGTTCTCAGGGCCCGGATCCCGGTAGATCCGGGTGGGTCTGGGTGAGAGGTGTTGCTCCCCTTAACCCCACTCACAGCCTTTCCCAGCTCCTGGGAGGCCACCCCTCTCTGGCGCTCATTGGCTACAGATTTCTGGCGGCCCAGGCAGAGGTCTCGACCCACAGGTGAAAACCGGAAAGTTCACCGACCGATGTATTTTCAATACCCGAGATTGTATCTTCTATTTCTTGTATTGTGTTGATGATGCTTAGGTACCTAGACTTATCATTTCGAGAATTCCCTCAGTTTGTGTTTTCTTTTTGCTCCTATTTGCATTTTCAGTTCTTAAATAGTCCCATCTGTTCTTGACTATATTTAATAGGTTTATTCATTTCCCCCAATTGTCTGTATTTTCCTAAATTTTCTTTTTTTTTTTTTGACATTTTATTTACATTTCCAATGTTTCCCCCTTTCTAGGTGTCCTCTTTGGAAACCATCTATCCTCCCTCCCCTCCCCCACCTCTATGAGGGAATTCCACCTCCCACACACCCGCCCACCCACTCCCATATTCCCACCTTGATATTCCCTTTACTAGGGCCTCTCCTCCCCCTGATGACCAACAAGGCCCTCCTCTGCCTCATATGTGGTCCGAACGATGGGTCCCTCAATGTGTATTCTTTGGTTGGTGGTCCAGCCTCCAGGAAGATGGGGTGAGGGGGGTGGTCAGGCCAGTTGACACTGTTGCTCCCTCCATGGGGCTGCAGACTCCCTCAGCTCCTTCAGTCCCTTCTCCAACTCCTCCATCTGGGACCTCACTCTCAGTCCAGCAGTTACTGTAAAGTGAAACTTGGGTATTCTGAACTTTTGGGCTAATATCCACTTATCAGTGAGTACATACCATGTTCATTCTTTTGTGACTGAGTTACCTCACTCAGGATGATATTTTCAAGTTCCAATGGATTTATTTATTTCCTCCATTTTTGATTTTTTATTGGATCTTTTATTTATTTACATTTCAAATGTTATCCCCTTGCTGATTTCTCCTCCACAAACCCCTATCCCATTCCCCCTGCTTCTATGAGCATGCACCCCTACCTACTCACTCACTCCTACCTCACTGACTTAGCATTGCCATATACTGGGGCATCGAGCCTCTGCATCAGCTCCTATTCCTTGACCTGCTTGAGTTCCAACTTCCTTTCATGATGAAGAGCAATTGGAAGTGTAAGATAAATAAACCCTTTACTCCTCAACTTGCTTCTTGGTCATGATGTTTGTACAAGAATAGAAACCCTGACCAAGACAGGAGCTCTGGAGGGTCTGGAATTGTGAAAGATAATAGAAAAAGAGAAGAACAGCCATGTTTATTGGTTGGCAGAATTAATATGATAAAAGTCATCCTCCCAAAAAGAATTTACAGATTTTATGAAAACTTCATCAAAATTCCAAAAGAAGTTCTTCACAGAAATTAATAATAATAATAATTTAAAAAGCAAAATAAAAGACCCAGGACAACCAACCAAAACAATCTTAAAAAATAAATAGTACTATTGTAGGTATCAACAAGAAAATAGTAATGGACGGTAGAGAAAGGGAGGGATTTAAGTGACAATTTATTCTACAGTGATCTCATAATATCTCCCACATGATAGTAGCATAAAAAATATGTTGATAAGTGGAACTGAATTCAGTTCATATATAAGCCCATACTGCTCCAGCCAACCGCTTTTCCCCAGTGTAACCAACAATAAACTTGGGAGAAAAATCTTCAACATATGGTCCTTATCAAACCAGATTGCTACATGTAAAGGAATGAAACTGGATTCTTATCTTTCTCCTTAGCCAAAGATGAACTCCAAATGGATAAGCACCTGATATTCTGAGTTCGATACAAGAGTTACTTTAAGAGCATTTACTGTTTCTTTGGATGATCGGGGTTAGATTGCAGAAATCCACACCAGGTGGTTCTCATCCTCCTGTAATTATCACTCCAAGGTATCTGATATCACCTGGCACTTGCATGAATGTGGCAAATAATAAATCCAAACAGGCACACACACACATACACACACACATACACATAAAAATAACAGTTTTTAAAAATATATCAGACCTCCTATAACTAAAATAGGTTCTGTATAGCAATGCACAATATCATTAGAGAGAAGTGTCAGTCTACAGATTTGGGGAAAATCATTTAACAGTTAAATATCTGACAAAGGGTTTATGTATGGAATATACAAAGAACTGTAAAAAAGGAACAATGTTGGGGGGAAACAAAATTAAAGAAAGCAAAAATAAAAAAAATAGAACAAATGGAATGTGGAATTTGAGATTTCTCAAAAGATGAAATACACATAGAAGAAAAAACATTTTGAAATATTTTAGCACATTTATTAAGAGAAATGCAAAGGAAAACTTCTCTGATATTTCATGTTACTTCCATCGCAATAGGGGATGTTAACGAAAGTGACGTCTCTCCCCATACCTGATCCTGGCCCTCTGTTTCCCTCCCCAGTTGCCACTTAAGTCCCTCCCTTCCTCTGTCTCCCATTACTATTTTCTTTCCCACTTCTAAGTGGGATTTAAGGTTACTTATTTGAGCATTCCTTCTTATTAAGCTTCTTTGGGTCTATGAAGTCTATCGTAGGTATTCTGTACTTTTTGGCTAATATCCACTTATCAGTGAGTACATACCATTTATGTCCTTTTGGGTCTGGATTATCTCATTGAAGATGATATTTTATAGTTCCATATATTTGCCTGAAAATTCAAGATGACAAATTCTAACATTTGGTCTAGAGATAAGGACATGTTCATAACTGGTAGGATGAGGGCTATTTGGTGCAGTCACTATCCAAACCGGTGTGGAGTTTCCTCAAATATCCCTACCACATTATACTGTTCTTCATGTGGCCAAAAGAAATATGTCTCAGTGGTAGAGGACTTCTCTGGCATTCCAAAGGACCTGGTTTTGATCTAAATTCTCACAAATGCAAACCATAAACAATCAAACAAACAAGATAAAACACCAAGGAAAGAAAAAAAAACCATGATTTTAGAAATTTCAAATGATGATTTAAATAAAACTGATTAACTTTGTTCTATATGAACATTATCTTGTCCTATTAAATGGTAACAGGTCAAAGAGATTTGCATGCTTTAAGGACTAATGAGAACATGAAATTGGTGTACAAAATCTCATAATCACAATTTGACCAATAAAAGATTACAAGTTGCCTGTAGGATAATGTGAACTACTTTGACTATAAGGTTGTTTTTTTAACTTTAGGTTTAGGAATCTCTCTCTGTTATTTATTAGGCCTACTCTTCATAAAATATTCCCAATGGAATGAAATTTTATAGCCCAAGCTCTACTGAAAATCCCTAAATACACAAAAGTCAGGTTCAATTTGTACATCACTTTTTGCATAGTAAGATCAGAGATAATATTCACAGGAGATATAAAAACATCATGGTAAAATTCTTTTTTTTTTTCCTATAGATATCAGACTGATGACAGCTCTCATTGCTCATGTTAGAAAAATTTAATTTCACAGCCAGTTTCAAATTCCTGCTGTTTCAGCAGGCCTTGCAGAATACAGGAATGAGCAGAGTAAGCCCCTGCTATAAAACATCTACGAAATCCGTAATTCCAAACACTACATAAAAAGCTTGCATTGCTTTTAGATACTTCTTAAAATGAAGAAAGTTTCTTTGGCAATGATTCCTCAGAAATGTTTAAAACTTTGTTGCCAATTTTACATATCTGCAATGGTTAAGACCTATTGCCCCACGATATCAAGTATGCAAAATTTTTATTGCCTTTTACAGTATGAGCTTTCTTAGAGACATAGAATGAAAATGAGCTGAAAGAGGTACATATGATCTGAATTACACTATCCTGTAATCTTAAAATATTAGAAAGTATCATGAAGTCCTATTTATTAATTGTTGATATTAGTGTCTGAGCTATTGGTGCTCTGTTCAAAAAGTTGGGTTCCATACCAATGAGTTCAAGGCTATTTCCCGCATTCTTTTCTATTAGATTTAGTGTTTCCAGTTTTATGCTGAGTTTTATGCAGGGTGATAACTATGTATCTATTTTAATCCTTCTACATGTGGACATCCAGTTAGACCAGCTCCGTTTGTTGAAGATGCTTTCTTTTTTACACTGTATGTTAGGATTCTTTGTTGCCCAACTTGAGATCCATCCAAATGGCAAGAATCAGTCCCTGACACTATTATTTATACTTGATTATACTTGCAGACATAAGCCTAGCATAGCTGTCCTCTGAGAGGTACCACCCAGAAACAGATGGAGAGACACCCAGCCAAACATTAAATGGAACTTTGGAAGTCTTATGGCAGAATTAGAGGAAGGATTGAAGGATAGGGACTCCACAAGAAGACCAACAGAGTAAACTAACCTGGTCGCAAGGGGCCTCTCAGTGACTGTACCACCAACTAACAATCATATGTTGGGTGGACCAGAGCCCTGCACATACTTATCATATGTGCAGTTTGGACTTTATTTGGGTCCCCCCAAAAACTGGGCAGGGGCTTACCCTGATTCTGTTGCCTACCTCTGGATGCTGTTTCCCTATCTGGGCTTCCTTGTCTGGCTTCAGTGGCAGAGGATGTGCTTAGTCATGCAGTGACTAGAGATGCCAGGGTAGTTTGGTACCCAAGGTGGTGGACATATCCCCATTCTCAGAGGAGAAGAGGATGGGTAATGGAAGGAAGTGCTGTTTGAGGGGGAACTGGGAGGAGGGGGCCTGTGATTAGGATGCAAAGTGAATAAATAAAGAAATTAATGGAAAATATTAGAAAGTGAAATATTTACATTTTATACTAAAAACATGAGAAGTTGACAATTCTTTCAAATTTCTCCACTCAAAATAAATATATTTCACAGCAAGTAGAATCATTTCCTTAATAACGTAAGAGATCATTTCTATTAAGTTTCTATAAAAAATAATATCAAATATCTTTGATATTTTATTTTTTATAAATATGAAACACGCTAATTTGGTCAGATTTCCTTTTTTTATTAGCTTCTCAACACAACTTAAAAAATGGGAATTAATAAAGACAATGGTGCCTACATGAGTCAAAGTTGGCTTATAGATACTCTAACTAAGCATCCAAGCATGAACTAATTTTTTAATGTAAATCTGTTGCTCAGAACTTAAACAGTATTTCTATTGATAATATTGTGTAAAATTTAGGTTTAAACTATTGATCGATATATTACCTGTTCTTTGTTCATTTCTCACTGAAGATATAAGTAAATAACAGGATTTCAGTTTTGTTTTTCTTTAAGCTCATCATCAAAGTTCCAGTGTCTTAAATATGACTTACCTAAGATTATTAATCTTTCTGACTTTAAGGAAATTTTCTCCAGCACGTATATCAATAATATAGACACTGAATAGGAAGACTAGATAAACATAATATATTATAAATATATTATTTCTATATACAGTCACAGATTATTTTAAAAATGAATAATAAAATTAAGAATTTAAATCATGGGTTGAAGACATATTTTATGCATACTCGTTTGCCTAACACATGAACCCAAGCCCAGATTTCATTCAACACAGAGCACTAAAATTAAAACAAAACAAAACAAAATCTATTATGTCATGGAAGAGGAAATTTCAAAGAATAAGTACATTTAAAATATAAAAAGAGATTAAAATGCTTCCATTTGAAAAAATATTTTACCAACTATTTCAATAAACCTCATCTAGTGAAAATTTTGTGTCTTACAAGTATTAAATGCTCACAACTTTGCTAGCAAAATACACAAGTCAGTTTATAATTTGTTACTCATATCTTAGTGTAACATTTTGAATTTGCTACCAGATCAAATCACAGTATATTTTAAACCTTCCTAGAACCATATTTTCAGATAATTAATCATCATTTCAGTATCTTGTGTACAATCTATGTTCAAAAGACCTTGTGAGTTCTGAAACATTCTTACACCTGCAAGGAGAAGCACATAAGCAATCTATACACCTAAACTAAACGAAATTGTAGAGCCCACACCTGTAGAAAGAAAGATTTTGATATACTTAGTGTCTTGTTCCAGTCTTTTCCTCCTAAACTAAATGACTAGAATTTTGCATAAAAAATATTTTGAATTAGGAATCATACTACTTACTGACATGTACAAAAAAACTAACAGGGCAGGACTATTTTTCCTTGCTTTTCTGACTAGAGGTAATTTTCAGTCTCACACTGGAAATATAAAACCTAAAAGGACTTGACAGTTTCAGCAGTGAGATATTGATAATTGGGAAAGGCTGAAATAGGTGAAATTCTAGATGTGAAATACTCGGGAAAGGCCACATAAACAATAGGCTCCAGGGTTGACATGGGTATTTTTGTGAGAGTTTTGATGAATCATACAGTCTGTCCAGATAGGATTTTTACTATGCTATGTTAGGAAAATGTATGCTTCAGAGAACATGTATTTCTCAATATTTTCTAAAGATCACAAAGGACAGAAAGATGGTGGGCTCCAGTACCTAGAGTGGAAAAACAGTTCAACGCGAGAGTTAAATAGCTGAGATCCTTGGAGACTTTGGCTTTGGCCACAAGAAGAAAGCACTCCAAAATAAGTGATTGAGTTCTTCTTCTCACAGGGTATAAAAGCAAACCACTAAGGATGCAATAACTGATATGTCTTCCACAACAATGCTAAATACTCTTTAGAGAAATGAAAAGAAATATCACACTAACAGCGATTTGAAATCTCTAATATCTTATGGTTTTAAAATATTTGGAAAAAGGGGGGTGATTTGGAGGTGAAGGAGGTGGGGGGGAGTGTGGGGAATTACCCTCTTAGAGGTAAAGGGGAGGGATAATGGGGTGATGAACTCTTAGGGGGGACTGGGAGGGGGACAACATTTGGAATGGCAATAAAACAATTTTTATGAATATTTGGAAAATAATGAAACATTAATAATAAATAGAAGTTCACTCTTAAGATGCAAGGTGCATGTGTGTGTGTGCTAGATTTAAGAAATACATGTTAAAGTACCATCAATAAATATAAAACTTGCTATTTTACAAATAGTGATAAAAATGAACCTTTACTACATAGATAACAGATACCAAAGTTAAATCAGGATCAGATGAACAGCCAAACAGTAGCATAAATCCTAATGTAATAAAATTAAAATCTCCCAACCAAAATTCCCCAGGACCAGAAAGTTTTAGTGCAGAATTCTATCAGACCTTCAAAGAAGACCTAATACCAATAATTCTCAAACTATTTTATAAAATAGAAACAGAATGAGCACTACCAAATAAATTCTATGAAGCCACCGTTATACTGATACCTAAACTGCACAAAGAACAAAGGAAGAGAACATCAGACCAATTTCTCTCTTGAGTACTGATGCAAAAATACTCAATAAAATTCTTGCAAACTGAATCCAAGAACATATCAGAATGACCATCCACCATGATCAAGGAGGCTTCATCCCAGGGATGAAGGAATGGTTCAATATAAAGAAATTCATCAACATAATCCACTATATAAACAAATTCAAAGAAAAAATATGTATGATCATCTCAGATGCTGAAAAGGACTTTGACAAAACACAACACCCCTTCATGCTACAAGTATTTGAGAGAATAGGAATTCAATGTCCATACCTAAATATAATGAAAGCAGTATACAGCAAGCCAATAGCCAACCTTAAACTAAATGGAGAGAAACGTGAAGCAAACCCACTAAAATCAGGGAGAAGACAAGGCTCCCCACTCTCCCCATATCTGTTTAATATAGTACTTGAAGTTCTAGCAAGAGCCATTAGGCAACAGAAGGAGATCAAAGGATGCAATTTGGAAAGGAAGAAATCAAGATATCACTATTTGTGGATAATATGAGAGTATATATAACTGACTCCCCCCAAAAAATCCATGAGAGTACTCCTACAGCTGATAACAACTTCAGCAAAGTGGCTGGATACAAAATTAACTCAAATCAATAGCTTCCCTCTACTCAAAGTATAAACAGGCTGAGAAAGAAATTAGGGAAATTACACCCTTTACAATAGTCACAAATAATATGAAATATCTTGGTGTGATGCTAACCGAGCAAGTGAAAGGTGTGTATGACAAGAACTTTAAGTATCTGAAGAAAGAAATTGAAGAAGACCTCAGAAGATGGAAAGGTTTCCCATGCTCTTGGATTAGCAGGATTAACATAGTAAAAATGGCCATCTTACCAAAAGCTATCTACAGAATCAATGCAATTCCCATCAAAATTCTAACACAATTCTTCACAGAGATAGAGAAATTCTCAAATTTATCTGAAATAGCAATAAACTCAGGATATCAAAAATTATTCTCAACAATAAAAGAACTTCTAGGGGAATCACTATCCCTGACCTCAAGCTATACTACCAAGCAATAGTGATAAAAACTGCATGGTATTGGTACAGAGAGGTAGATCAGTAGAATAGAATTGAAGACCCACAAAAGAGACACACCTTTGGTCACTTGATCTTTGACAAATGAGCCAAAACCATGCCAGGGAACAAAAGCATTTTCAACTAATGTTGCTAGTTCAACTGGCAGTAGGCATGTAGAAGAATGCATATTGACCCATTCTTCTCTTCTTGTACAAAGTTCAAGTCAAAGTGCATCAAGGACTTCCACTTAAAACTAGACATAATGAATGTAGCAGAAGAAAAAGTGCGAAAGAACCTCAAACACATTGGCACAGGGAAAAATTTCCTAAACAGAACACCAATGACTTATGGTCTAAGATCAAGAATTGACAAATGGGACCTCATAAAATTGAAAAACTTCTGTAAGGTAAGGGACACTATCAATATGACAAAATGGCAATCCACCAATTGGGAAAAGATCTGTACCAACCTTATATCTGATAGAGGGTTAATATCCAAAATATACAAAGAACTCAAGAAGCTAGACTTCAGAGAACCACATAACCCTATTAAAAAATGAGGTAGAATACAAAACAGAGAATTCACAACTGAAATCTTGAATGGTTGAGAAGTACTTAAAGAAATGTTCAACATCTTTAGTCATCAGGGAAATGCAAATTAAAACAACCCTGAGATTCTACCTTATACCAGTCAGATTGGCTAAGATCAAAAACTCAGGTGACAGCAGATGCTGGCAAGGATGTGGAGAAAGAGGAACATTACTCCCTTGCTGGTGGGATTGCAAGATGGTACTGCCACTCTGGATATCATTCTAGTGACTCCTCAGAAAATTGGAAATAGTTCTCCCTGAGGACTCAGCTATACTACTGGGCATATACCCAAAAGATGCTCCAATGATAACAGGAACATATGTTCCACTATGTTCATAGCAGCCTTATTTATAACAGCCAAAAGCTGGAAATAACTGAGATAACCCTCAACAGAAAAATAAATACAGAAGATATGGCACATTTCCACAATGGAGTACTACTCAGTTATTAAAAAGAATGAAATTAGAAGGCAAATGAGTGGAACTTGAAAATGTCATCCTGAGTGAAGTATCCCAGTCACGAAAGAATACACATGGAAAGTACTCTCTGATAAGTGGATATTAGCCAAAAAGAAGTTTGAAATACCTACAATACAACTCACAGACCATATGAAGCCTAAGAAGAAAGAAGATCGCACCAAAGTGTGGATGCTACAGTCCCACTCAGAAGGTGGAAGACAATTATATCTGGGAAGCAGAGGGAGAGAGGGATCTTGGAAGGACAGAGGAAGGGGAGGGGGGGAAAGAGGGCTATTTAGATAGGAGAAAAGATGGAGGAGAGAAATTTAAATTGAGGTGTGAACCAGTACAGTAGGAGGAACTGAGCATAGACACTACAAAGTCCCAGATGATGGGGACTCAAGTGGTTCCCAGGATCCAACAGGGAGGACATTAGACAAAATACTCAACAAAGGGGAGAGAGAATCTTTAAAGACCATATCCAGGGGAAAGGCATTGCCCCTGGTTGAAGGATGGGGCTACCCACCCACCCACCCACCTCAAAAATATTAATCCAGAATTCCTCCTGTCAAAGCAAATGCAGTGGAGCAGAGACTGAAGGAAAGGCCATCTAGAGACTGTCCACCTAGGAATCTATGCCATCTTCAGACACCAAACCCAGGCACTATTGCTGATGCCAAGTAGCACTTGCTGACAAGAGCCTAGTATGGCTATCCCCTGAGAGACTCTGCCAGAGTCTGACTAATACAGATGTGGATGTATGCAGCCAAACATTAGACTGAGTGCTTGGACCCCAATGGAGAAGTGAGGGCAAGGACTGTAGGAGCTGACAGGGTTTGCAACCCCATAGAAAGAACAACAATATCAACCAACAGGCTTCCCAGAGCTCCCAAGGACTGAATCACCAACCAAGTAGTACACATGGGGGGACCCATAGCTCCAGCTGAATATGTAGCAGAGGACTGCCTTATTGGGCATCACTGGGAGGGGAACCCCTTACCCAGGGTAGGGGAGTGCTAGGGCGCTGATGCAGGAGAGGGTGGGCAGCAGAGCACCCCCAGAGGCAGAGGGATGGATGAGGGTGTTTGTAGAGGGGAACTGCAAAGGGGGATAACATTTGAAATATAAACAAGTAAAATATTCAATAAGGGAAAAGGAAAAGAAAAAGAAAAAGAAAAAAGAATTTCTTGCTCACAGTGTCTGTTCACAGCAGTAAAACCCTAACAGTCACCATCTATCTATACAATGTAATAATTTGCTTAAATTTACCTTTCAACTTCTTTTTTTTTTAAATTTATTTATTTTTGTTACTTTATTTACATTTCCAATGTTTCCCCTTTTCTGGGTCTCCTCTTTGGAAACCCTCTATCCCCTCCCCCTCCCCGCCTTTGTGAGGAAATTCCTCCTCCCAACTACCCGCCCACCCATCCCCATATTCCCACCTTGACATTCCCCTTTACTGGGGCCTCTAGCACCTTCAGGCCTGAGGGCCTCTCCTTTCTCCCTGATGGCCATCGAGGTCATCCTCTGCCACGTATGCAGTCCGAAAAATGGGTCAATAGGTGAGTATTCTTTGGATGGTGGTCCGAACTCCAGGACGACCGGGGGGGGGGGGGGTGGTTCAAGTCCATTGACGCTCTTACTCCCTCCATGGGGCTACAAATACCCTCAGCTCCTTCAGACCTTTCTCCAACCCCTCCATCTGGGACCTCACTCTGAGTCCAGTGGTTACTCTTAAGTGAAACTTGGACATTCTGAACTTTTGGGCTAATATCCGCTTATCAGTGAGTACATACCATGTTCGTTTTTTTTGTGACTGAGATACCTCGCTCAGGCTGATATTTTCAAGTTCCATCCATTTGCCTGCAAATTTCATTAAGTCATTGTTTTTAATAGCTGAGTAGTACTCCATTGTGTAAATGTACCACATTTTCTGTATCCATTCCTCTGATGAGGGACATCTGGGTTGTTTCCAGCTTCTGGCTATTATAAATATGGCTGCTATGAACATACTTGAGCATGTGCCTTTGTTACATGTTGGGGCATCTTCTGGG
>JAPYYD010004973.1:0-12589 GCA_028551405.1 Uromys caudimaculatus | reverse complement strand
GTGTGTTGGTGTGTGTGTGTGGGGGGGTTGGTGTGTGTGTAGGTATCTGCATGTGAATGCAGTTGCCAACAGAGGCCAGAAAAGGACATTGGACTCTCTGGAGCTGTAGTTATAGTCAAGTCTCCTGACATGGTTGCTGGAAACTGAACTGGGTCCGCTGAGAGGGCAGTGCACACTCTTAATGGAACCATCTCTCTAGTCTGCTTTCAACACACTTATGAAACAGTCTTTTGAGAGAATATTCTCTGACAAATGTTCTAAGGACAAGATGGCTGGGTTCAGAGCAGGATTGGATGTCTGAGTTACTCTGACAACCAACCACATGCAGAATAAAAATGTTTACAGAAGCCAAGATTTCTGCCTTCTACAGTGACCTCCTCATTTTCAGCTCACTTGTTCTCAGCTTTAGTTGCCTGGTGGGTTAGATCAGAAATGATCTTCTAGCTATGCCCAGAATACCTGTGTAGAATATGTCCAGCAATGGTTTGAGCTCTGAGGACCTGGATAAGAAACTCTGAGTGACTGAGTGCTTGCCTTATTGCATAAGGTCATAGATCCATCCAGAGCAATGCCCCCATCCCTGCCTTGCTGAAAAGGATAAAAGAAGAGCTTTGACTGTAAAATACCACACATGGATTTTGTTGCCATTTTCAGCAAGAGTCACATACATCATATCATCATATGTTTCATGAATAACTACTACATTGTTATTCTTTACTTCCATGTGTGCATGTGCATGCAGAGGCCAGAAGACAACGTCAGCTCTCCTTTGTACATCACAGTCCATATTGGTGTTTTAGAAAAGGTCTCTGGCCTGAAGTTTGCCAAATAGTCTAGCTGGCTGGCCACCAACCTCCAGGGATTCATTTAAATTTGTCCTCCCAGCACTGGCAGTACTGATATTTTGTAGGTGATTACATAGTTCTTAGAGTCAAACTTAAATCTCCTTGCTTGTAAGGCAAGCAGTCTGCCCAGTGAGCTATCCTCAGTCTTATTCTATCATTAGATGTCTTTAGAATGACAGTATTTAGCCACCCACCATACCTGACAGCTATAGTCTGCTTTCTAAAACCTTATGTATTGATAGCAGCAGTAATAAGTCAGCCCCAATAAAAATATAAGTGGCCTCTGAAGAGGAATGTTAGTTCTCAAGAGAGTGGGATATCATGGGATATCCCACAATGTTAACATATTCACTATGATTGAGACTTCTGTGCATTTGACATTTATCTCATTGTGCCTTTGCAATCTTTCAGTTCAGCAAAGGAAACTTCACCAAAACCAATAAGTAACTAATCTGATTCTTTATTTTTCAGCTAATGAAAGTGTAAACTACACAAACTCTTTTCTTACAAAGTGTCAAGCTCCAAGCTCGGGCATTTTGTGACAGCAACAAAAATGGACTAAGCTACCAACATGGTTTGGAACATCCTCATTTTCTGCCATGGAGCCTGTGTGTGTGTGTGTGTGTGTGTGTGTGTGTGTGTGTGTGTGTGTGTGTTTGTATGTGTATAGAATATATATATATACACACACATACATACTGTTCTCCCAGTTAATACAAAAAAGTTGAAAAAAAGAAATGTCAGAGAAGATGGCTCAGTAGGTAAAAAACTTCCAGAACAAATATTAGAACCTGAGGTCAGATCCTAGGACCCATATAAGAGTCTAGGAATGCTGATTGTAGGGACATTATGTATATAATTAGAATACCAGGGAGGCAGAGAAAGGAAGGCCAACAGTGCTTGCTGACCAGCCAACCTAGGCAACTGCTATACTCCATGTTCAGATAGAGACAATCTCTCAAAGGTGTCATGGAGAACAATTTTAAGAAGACATTGACATGGACCGCTGGTTGTTGCACATGTGCACAGTCTCATTCAAACATGAATACACACACACAAACATAAATTCTATACAAATACTAATAAATACATAGACATACCTGTCACACATATACATCAAAATAATATAAGTAATATATTCAATGATGGGTTACAAAATCTACTAGGGTCATTTACAAATCTGTAATTGAACAACAACTAAAACCAGCCTAAGGATAACAAAATATTTCCAAAGTTGACCACTTGCAACCAGGAACTGGAATTCAGCCAGAGTTGTGACAGTTTCTGACATTGTTACGTAACATGTCACAGTTGTCCATTACAGCAACAGATAAAAAGGCCTAATCAAATCACAGCAAATAGAAGATGTGTCCCCAACTACTTCATGCTTTTTTTTTTTTTTGGTTTAGAGCTTTCAGGTGTGCTGTTAATTTGCTAGTATAGGATATCTCCAAATTTCTTTTTTAAAGATTGATTTATCTTTATTTATATGAGTACACTGTAGTTGTCTTCAGACACACACCAGAAGAGTGAATCAGATCCCATTGCAGATGGTTGTGAGCCACCATGTGGTTGCTGACTTCATGCTTTTAATATTTCAATATTTGAGAAATGATAAGAATCCACAGCTGTTGTGACCCCTGTGAGATGGACTTTAAATGTCATGAATGTTCACATATCTTCATTAAAATGACTGCAGTGTTATATGCTTTCATCACACATTTCCTCCAACATTATTTTTAAAAATAAAGAGTCCAATATAGCCCAGGCTAGACCTCTCCATATACCTCCAGTTGATCTTGAATCTTGGGCTTCTCCCATCCTATTTGGTTTTGTTCAGATAGAGTTTAAATATTCTTGCTAATCAATCACTCTGCCAGCTGATCCTTGCCTCTACCCCATCCTCCATCATGCTGACCTTTAAAATATCCCACAAAGAATAGTTAACTTTCCTGATGTCATATGGGTCACAGATCTGACCTGAGATGAAGGAGTGACCTTTCATGTAGTTCACAGGTGGTTTTATGTTCTCCAAATCCCAGGATGCTGCATGGGTGTAAGGTTGGAAGAAAAGTCAACAAATCTCAAGATTTATCCTTGCTGCACAGCAGTGTGCTCTGAAAAAGAAAAGTACATCTGCTCATGGATATGGAATCAGGGAAAATCTTGGAAGAGGATGGAACAAGTGCATGAGCAGAGGAAGGAAATGAGTGCTCCGAAGGCTGCCTTCTGGATGTGGCATAGCTGCTGTACATATGAACTCACAGTGTCTGTGGTTATCTGCACCATACCTATGCAAGATCAAGCCAGTCAAAGATGCCAGCATAGAAAAAGGAAGGGCAACTGAAGCTCAACCCTAGATCAGAAGCTACTGGTAGCTGTGGAGAGGCACAGTCCCTTTCCCTTGGGTTTGGCAACTGGTAGGTTGCCTGTGCTTTAGTGCAGGACCTTACACCCATGTGCACATGGGCAGCACCAATTGCATTTATTGAATTATTTTTTCATTAAACACATTTGTTAAAGTATAGAATAGAAAATCAATATACAAGATTCAGTAGTATTTCAGTAGTATTTCTATTAACAAATGAAAAATGTACCAGGAAAGAGACCTGGCAAACAACACTATTCACAATAGCCACAATAAAAATACCCTGGAATAAATACAACCAAGAAGATGAAAGACTTGTAAAAAGGAATTGGAAAAAAAAATGGAGAAAGGAGATGGAAAGACCTGACATGATTGGTAGGATTAATATTGTGAAAATTGTTATTCTACCAAAAAAACTTATTACAGATCCATGTAATTCTCATTAAAATCCAATCACAATTCTTTAAAGAAATTGAAAATATAACCTTTTTCCTATTTTTCACAATAAAATATAATAAGATAAAATAAAAACTCATACAGTGGAATTAGAGAAAACAAACAAACAGTGGGAAAAATGCCAAAGAGAAGGCACAAAAATAGAAGTCCACTTGTTCACACACTCAAGAATCCCATAAAGACACTAAACTAGAAGCTGAATAATATATACAGAGGACCTGGCACAAATCCATGATAGTCCTATGCATGCTACCACAGAGACACCTGTTCAACCATGTCCATTGCTGCTATATTCATAATAGCCAGAGATTAGAAACAACTTAGATGTTCTTCAACAGGGCATCTTGTTGTTGTACTTGGTTTTTAGGGTTTTTTTTGTTTGTTTGTTATTCTTTTTGAGAAAGAACTTCATCATGGGTGGGTAGGGAGAAAGAGAGAATCCGTATGAACTTTAGGGAGGGGAAGACTATTATTAAAATATATTTAAATTTATGAATTATTTTAAATAATAAAAAATAAATTAAAATTTTTAAAGTGGCACAAACGGAGAATTGTTCAGCCATTGAAAATCGAATTGTTAATTTTTCAGATAAGTGGATGAAATTAGGAAAAACAAAATCCTGAGTGAAGTAACCCAGACTGAGAAACACAAATATGGTACGCATTAGGTTATATGTAGATATTGGCTGTTACGTCAATGATAACCAAGTTACAATCCATAGAACCATACAGGTTAGGCTAAGAGTAAGGGACTATGGGAAACAGTGGTCTGACCAGGAGAGGGAAATAGAACAGACAGTTCTGTATGGATGTGGAAGACACTGAAATTCGATGATCAAGTGGGGAGGGGGGAAAGGAGGGAGCCGAGGAAGGCATTATGGGGAAAGACAGCTAAAATTAAAGGCTACTTCAAAGGATTATTAAAAAGAAATTGGAGGTACATGTGTTAGGAAGCCCAGGTAGAAGTGGAGGTAAGAAATAGGTATGACCAGGATAGTAAGATATATTTCAAAGAAGAATATAAGGAAGAATATACTTCAAAATTTCAAAGAATAACAAAAAATATGGTTCTAAACATCTACCTGAATGTCAGCCAACTTTATATAACAATACTTCAAACCAATTAGAGACAGACTAAAGGAGTATGATAAGAAAAATGAAATCATGACATTTGAAGGAAAGTGGATAAACTTGAATATTACCGTGTTAAGTGTAATAAAACTTTGAGAGACACTCATCATGTTTTCTCTCATAGGTAGAATATGTGTTTATATACTTAGTAACTAGGACATGAGGTAGAAGGATTATGAAGAGGCAAAAGAGAGGTAGTAGTGAGAACAGAAGAGAAAGGTAGGCTAAAAGAAAGACAGATGTTATTTTGCACAGGTAAAATCTAGTCATACCTAGACAAACAATGTATTAAAATTAAATGAAATAAAAGCAGAGAGGGAGAGTTTGGGAAGTAAGACGATGGTAGGACTGGATATGAACTAAAAATATGAGAGATAACAATGAATTCTTTATAAGAAAGCCATTATTTTGTATGATAAAATACTAATTAAAAAGAAAAAATAATGTTTACTTATTTATTTCTAGCATTTGGGAAGGCCATTAGTCTTATATTCACCTCTTGGAATACACTTGGGATTTTCTACATATATATTCATGTTACCTATGAATAAAGATCATTTAATCTTTTGCTCAAAAATAAAATGAATAATTCAAATTTCAGAGTTTTATGCAGCTATGAAAGTGAAATGATTGTGTTCTTTCTTATACATTTTTTTAGTTTAACAAATGATTAAAGGGATCAGCACTCAGAAGACAGAAATAGGAGGATGCTGCAAGCTTAGGACTCTCAGTGTCAGCCTAGTGAGGGCTACACCGTAAGACCCATATTAGATAAAGAGGGAAAAACATTTGATTTCTTTGGAATAGGACTTGGGGTTAAGTCTATCTCAAATAGTATTTTAAGCATAGATAAATGCAAGATTAAAAACCACATGTGAAGAAAGCATTACTGGCTTGCTATCTATCTATTTGTAATATATATATTATATATATATATGTATAATCTATCATCCATCATTTATCTATCCATCCATTCATCTACCTACCCATCTTCCAATGTATTGTCTATATCTCCATCTCTATCTCTATATCTCATCTTTCTCTATCGTCTATTTTTCTAATCTATCAGTTATCTACCTCTCTTCCTACCTACTGCTCATCTGTCATCTATATATCCATCAATCATCTGCCTGTTTATCAAGCCTCTGTCAATCATCTACATATCTATCTGCTCATACTGGTACATCCACTTCAAGTGTCTTGGGAGGTTGTTCTGAGCACAGTGTGCCTTAAAACTGAGTTGTCAGCAATGCTCCAGTACTTCCTCATAGGGCTTTAGTTATTGAAGAGGCTTCTAGTTCATTGATCACCATTCATGGTTTTGGTTCACAAGCCTTTTCTGGCACACCAAACTAGGGTATTTTTCCTCCCTCTTCCACATCTTCACATTCTAATCGAGCAGGATTTCCCTGGGTCTTGTTCAAAGGATTCATTATGAAATGCTTCTCTGCGATTAAAATCCTTGCTCAGGTAAATATTTACTAAATGATTAGAACATCTACAGGAAGGGGTGCTCATTAAAACTAAATAAATTATTATTAAGTAAACAAAAACAAATCCTCAAAGCCTTGATCATATGAAGTGTTAAGTTCATTAAAGGAGTGAATCCACAAACTAACATTATGCTACAAAATAACGAATATTCATGAAATAAAAACTTCTAGAAAATGGCTAACAGCTACAAAGTAATCTTAGAGAAATTGTCCCAGGCAAAATTGACTGCATGGTAGAACTCTGGAAGTCAAAAAATTTGCTCCCAAGGGAAATGCAGATACTCTCCCATTTATTTAATGTGAGGATACTGACTTCTGCATAGTGTTGGAAGTGTACAAGGCCCTCTATTTAAAGGTATTTTATTATGGAAAAGCTAGATGAGTGCAGCAAAAGTTGGGGATTTTTCCAGATCACATTTGTGTAGATGGAGATTAAAACTTGATAAAAAAAAAAGATATAGAGTTAATAAGAAAATAACTTCTGTAAAGAATAATTAATCCTTCTCCTGACACCTAATAATGCTGAAAACTATTAGCATCCTTATAGTACTTTGTAACATGTCACAGTGACCTTGACTGCTATACTAGCCTCCTTATAATAAATACTCTGCAATATGTCATAGTGACCTTGCATGTTCCTGGATTGCTGTGGCTTGTTTTGATAGTTTTCACAAACTACATTTTTTACCTTATTAAAACCCAAACCCTACAAATTTTTGGCCATAGTACTCATATTGACAATGATTTGCTTGAAACACTATGGTTTTATAATGATTAAATTTTAATGCAAGGGAATAAAATAGTTGGTGCATAATTGCATTAGGAATGTCATTAATAGAGATATGATTGATACATACTTTTCGGAAACTGGTGGGAAAGCTAACATTAATTTGAAAATTGTCACCACCGATCAGAGAAAATCCTCTTAAAATTTAGAAATCCATCCATGAGCCTAAAAACACTGGACTGAAACAATTTCATACTTTATTTGGATCCCAATTAAAACTACAGTGGGGGCAGGCAGGGCTAGCCACCTGATTCCTAATTCTAGCATTTGATATTGTAAGATCTGAAGGATTAGGTCGAAATTTTATCATCCATTCTGTTACACAGTGTGAAACTATGTTGGCCTGGAGCGAGGATGAAGAATCAGCCTATGAATGTGGCTATTACCTGGCTCTGCAAGGGCCTTTTTATTCATTGAAATCTGCAAGCGCAAATGTGAGCTCATCTCAGACTCATGAGATGCTTTGTAATGAATTGCTAACCTGGAGGGTGAATGCTCAAAACACTGCAGAGGCTATGTGCGTCCAAAACGCAATAAACCAACACATTTTGTATGTGCCTTGCCTAAGCAGGATTTTGAAAATTCACCCTGGAGGTTGGACTGTTCTGTTTATAAGAATCTTAGATTGCCAATGAGACCTGGGGATAAGAGAGCTGTGACAAGCTGGCCTAACTGAAGCTAAATTCTATTTCAGTGCTGCTTGGAGTAGAGGGCCCTTAGAGAAGTTGCATTTTTGCATGTTTTTTTTTCTCCATCGTGTTACAAATATCAAATACTCTATCATCAATGTTTGGTAACTCAAGAGCGAAGGAATGTCTTATAAAAAGCCCCCTTTTCAGGCTTACTAATGCAGATGATGCATTCATTATACCAAGAGAAGAGAACACAACACTGTAGTGGTCACTCAAAGGTGAGTGAAAGTCATTATCAGATCCTACCTAAGCCTCAGATCTTTAATAAATGCCAGTGTAGATGGCACATTGACAGAGCAATTCTTTGGTAGATTTTGTGATGGAGTTGTGAAGTTTGAATAGGTCTGCCTTGTTGAGGAGTGTTTAATGGCAGGATTTTAAGTATCAGGAGAAAATTTAAAATCAGTATGATTCCAAACCAAGCCTTTTCTCTTGACAATCACAAGCAATGGCCACTTAATGATGATTTCAGGGTCAAAGTGTGTATCAAAAGGCCCCCTCACTGCCCAGTCTGCAGACTTGTGGGATATTGTCAGAGTAAACAGCATGCTTTATATTGGTGCATCAATACAAGTTAATCCAACCTATACATTGTAATAAAAATCAAGCCAACTTTCAAATAGGCCGTGAGGGCTCTAACTCATATGATGTTCACCATCCTCATAACAAACAAAATATCTTTTATTGAAACTCATATATATTTTTGTTTTATTTACTTTAGAACATTTCCTTTGTTCCCCTAGGATTATTCTTGAATTGAGGTTCCCTTCACTGGACCTCAGATGATCTGTTTATATTTAGGAATAACACCGATACAACTTGTCTTTCTGGAGAGAAATCAGGGGAAGCATCTCATCAATGCTTCATTTTTGCTTACATTGCATCTATTAAAGCTGTAAAGCCCTTATACTTTTAGACTGTGAAGTCAATGAAGTTTTCCGCTTTGGTCAAATAACGGAGCAGAAGCTAGCTCAAATGATGACAGTCTCAGGCAACTTTAAAATGTTTCTAAATAATATTATAATAGAAAGTTTGCATGCTGTCTAAAACACACATTCAAAGAAAGATGATTTTTTCTTAAAGATGGACCTGTGTGATGATGGCTTTTAATGCACATTGCTCTGGTACAGCAATGTGTCTATTATATTTACTATAGCCACAGCCCAAGGCCCTTTCTGCAGGCTTCAGACTGTCAGAAGTTTGGCCCATTATGGGAAACTTCCCATCTGCACTGAGCACTGAGCTCACATCAATGCTCTGATTTGTGCATTTGGTATGTAAGAGTAAACTAACTTGGATTATTTCTTGTTCTTCATGTTGTCTTGAAGGCTCATCATTAGAGATACTTTCAAAAATTCTTAGAATATGCCTTTTTACTTATTAAGTAAAAAACTTCTCCTTATCTGTTATATAATGGCATTTTGTGCTTCTCTTTGGAAGCTCCTAATCACTAGCACCTCTACCATGGTGCTTTGGGCTCATTGCTGACTAAAGGCAGGTTACCTGAAGACAAGGGCTGTAGTGCCATGACAGAGGCCTGTGACCCGAGGGTGAAGAGTGTGAAGAGACCATCCCTTCCAAAGGATGAACACTGCAGGCTTGACCAAGAAGGAGGAAACAAGACTTTCTTACCAGAGACTCGGTTCCCATCTAAAAAACCAAGGATTCTGTTTTTCTGAAATCGCAGGAAGCAAACCTGAACACTGCTCCACATTTTTAAAACCGTGAGTTTCTAACATAGGTTCCTACCAACTGTTGTGAGAACTGCAGTGGCTTTGCTGGGCTGTGGCCACTGGCTTTGCTTGAATACTCTGTGGAAAGCCAGTTACTGAGACCTTAAGGTTAGAGGTGAGTGATGAATAGCTTTTGCAGCTCTGTTGAAGGATTCCCTCCTTTGCCTACAACAGTGATAGCCAGGACAGCTGCTTTTCCAGCATCCTGAATCTCAGAGGCAGTCATGAACAGAGGTTCTTTGTGCATTGTGGTCACAGCATCTACCAAGTAACAAGCCAGGACAGACTAAGCCACTGAAGATCATGTGTGCTTCAATAGCACTGAGTAGGAAACCAGCTTGGCAGTCCATGCCAAACCTCAGAGCAACACTCTTTTTCATAGGACTGAGAGCAGCATGCAGGAATGGCAGTGAGTGTGAGAGGTGGCTCATGGTGCCGATGCTCTCTTCTGTGTTACTCTGTCTATATGCCATTTTGTCTTTATCTTATATCTTATGGATAGTTAATGGAAAGTGAAGAATTCATGGACTTCAACGATGTTTGATGTTCAAAACAAAAATGACCTTCTCTCACAGGTCAGATGTACCATTCCTTGCTGTTTCTCTGTCCCTATAAAATACAGCTCAGAAATTGAAGTACATTGAATTTCTAAATAAGTAAAAAATACAGGAAGAGTATGAGGTGCCAAATGATTTGATTTTTGCCAATGGAAGAGTTCATTCATTCACTTCCACAGAAGAACAGCTGTGTCCACAAAGTGATTTGAGCTCCTAGTTTGAAAAAAAAATTTGAATAATTGAACAAATATACAAAGAATATAAAGCCCAAAGCAGAACTTCATACTTGCATTTTGCTTTTTACTGCAAAGGTCTCAAGTATCTACTGATAAGGAAACAACCCCCAAATATTTTTTTAAAGAAGTTTCCCTGGACCATGTGTGATTGAAATGTTTAGGATGCAAATGCTTTGTTAAATTTTTATTATGTATTAGCAGTTGGGTCACTGTAGGACCTCGAGCCAGCTAATTAAAGTATATAAAGAGGTTTCCTCTTTGTACTATAAGGAAATGACATCTAGCTATTTATAAGTGTAGTTAAATAAAATGGAGACAATGGCTGTAGAAGTGTGTGTTCTACACAATCTGCACACACTTGTGCTGCTGTTGCAAGTAAGCTTCTGTTTTCACATCAACCTTCTCACACACCTTCCTCTTCCCAAATCAGCACAAGTGCCTGAGAAGAATGCAATGGGCAAGGCCAACAGTGAGTCAGGCTGCAGTGGGTGTTGCTGTAACAGAGGCATTCATCAGCACCACTTTGGTTGAGAATGCGCATTTAGCTGTGGTTGAATTGTTCACATCAAAACAAAACCTCATCTGTATTACAGAAACTTGGCTGTGTTGGGCTTTGAACATAATCCAAGACACTGAAGATGGGAGCAGAATTGGGCATTTGGAGAAAGCCGAGTGAGAAAGGCATTCTTCATTTTTTGTGCTTATTTGCCTCAAAGGGTGCTCTGATTTTGCTAATTGCGCAGAGAGCGCTTCGATTTGCTATTTTCTGCAAACAGTATTCTAATCCAGTTTAGCTTCTGGGTTGCAGCTGTGTTCAAGTGGCCTAATAGGTTTGCTGCATGCCGCACTACATTGCAATTAATTCACTGGGTTCCTCATGTGAAATGATTTACACCTATTTAGAACTAAATTGGAAGCCATTCCACCATTGCATTTGAAGTCATTAACACAGCTTTTAAACGACATTAATATGCACTTAATCCTTTTCAGATAAGGATCTCAAAGCACTCTGAGTTCATTATCATTAATGTGGGAGACAGAATTGAAAGCTGTATTCAGAAGTGACTTTGAAAGATAGGAATAAATAAAAATTCATTTAAGACATAAGACTGTTATGGTTAATTTTGTTTTTCACAACCACCAACTTCTTGCATTTTTGAAACTTGACTGTCTAGTTTTGTGGTCTTCTTTTTCAACCAATCTTCATTGCTGTTGTATATTTAGGGGGCCAAATTATATGAGCTTTGAACCTTATAGCTTCATTAATACCACTTCCTGACTTAGCCTAATATTATAATATAACTAGCACCACTATACCAAATAGCAATAGGGTTTTCTGAGCTGGACCAAAGTGACCCAGCCATTTCCTATGTGTATCACTGGGACAAACACGCTGACATGATCTACAATCATCTGGCAGACACGCTGTAAGACCTAGCCCTTTTATGAGGAAGGCAACCACATTCTTTCTCCTAAGAAACGGGTGACTTTGACCTGGCTCAGAGCCAAGATTAGAAACTACATGCCCGGGCAAAAATCCCACCCAGCTACATTCCTACAGGTGACTTTGACCTGACCTCAGGGCCAGAGGCACAATGTTTCAGGATGCAACTGACTTGTGACTAACATTCTGTACCTCCCCATAACGCAAATTCCTTCCGTTCCCCACCCCTTTGTGGTCTTTTCCTTTAAATACCCCTGACTTCAGCTGCTCGGGTCGAACCCCTCTGCCTCTGCGTAGGTTATGTGTTTGACCCCAGTGCACTGGTCCTTCCGCAGTCCTTCCACCGCCCTCTAATTAAACCTCGTGTGATTGCAGCAAGGATGGTCTTTTGTGAGTTCTTGGGGGGTCGCACCATCCCGAAATTTGAGCGAAGGTCTCCCCAGCTCGGGGGTCTTTCATTACCTCTGCACATGTCTCTGACTAAGTTTTTAGATGAGAGTAATTGTGATTGGAAATACTATTAAATGACATAATCCAAATCTTTGAATGTGGACTCCAGGGCTGCTTGCATTTTGGAATGTAGGCTGGGATACTCAGATGCTTAGAGCAAGTAGGCCCTTGTAGGAGGCTTCTCTTTTCTTTTCTTTCCTTTTCTTTCCTTTTCTTTTCTTTTCTTTTCTTTTCTTTTCTTTTCTTTTCTTCTCTTTTCTTTTCTTTTTTTAACACTTTATTTACATTTCAAATGTTTTCCCCTTTCCAGGTCTCCCCTTTAGAACCCCTCTATCCTATCCCCCCTCCCCCTGCCTCTATGAGGGTACTCCCCCACTCACCCACCCTCTCCTGTCTT
>JAPYYD010004972.1:0-12590 GCA_028551405.1 Uromys caudimaculatus | reverse complement strand
TTTCACACTCTGAAACCTTTGAATAGGAGAATTATGTCTGAGTTAATTTTTAAAAATTGCCTTATAGCCACAGATCTAAACTGCAATTGTTTAGACTATGGGGATTGACCCCCTGTGGGATTATGACATAGTTGACAACTGAAAAAGGTTTCTGGATTCATAGAAACCAAAAAAGTTTTTTTTTTTTTTTTTTTTCGAACTCAAACAAGTAGTGAACCTGAGGTCCTTCTGGCAATGCTGCTAAGTTGCAACGAGATTTCATTTAGGTCTGTATATTGAACTCAGAAGTAGAACTATAGACAACTAAGAAATGTGAGAGTGGCAGAAATAGTCCTCCCCAGGAAGCACACCCTGACTGGTTATCTAACAGCAAATTGCCATCCCTAAAAACATATATAGAAGTAACATTATGCAGACAAAGTAGGATGTATTTATGTACTTAGGAATGTATATAAAGACAAACAATTTAAAAAAGAGGCTATGAGTTTAAAAGAAAACAAGGCAGGGTACATGGGAGGCTATGGAAAGAGGTAATGAAAGGGAGACACAATGTAATTATAGTGTCAAAAGGTAAAATAAATACTTGTTTTTAAAAGAATACATTCACCATGGGAAGCAAAACCAACTAACTCATTGTGAAAACAGCTTCATTCAGATTCCAGACTATTGTATGTTATTGCAGAGTGATGTTCTTACTGCAGATACAAAATTTCTGCTCTTACAGAAACATAAGGGCTTAGTTAGAAAAATGAAAGGCTTTTTATTTTCTTCTACCAACATTCTTCATCACATAAGAATCTGAAATAGAAAATGTTAAGAAGTCCTAACACATACATCCTTCAGATATCAATCAGCAAAGGCCTACCATCTTGCTGTAAGATGAAACTAACAAAGGCATACACAAAACCGAGGGTCTCCAATCTAAGCAAAAATCGAATGAGAAATATTAATATTGGAAGGCAAGAGGATAAAAGTAAACACAAAAACTAAAAGACATTGGAAGGAGTCACACACCCGTGGTTCTCAAACATCAGTGTCTGGCCCTAAATTCCCCGGGGATCTGGTTAAAAGGCAGTCTGCTTTAGTGGTTGCTGGTCAGGCTCAGAATTCTCCTTTCCAGCAGGGAATATCTATACCCATCACCATCTTCAGACTCATCATCAGTGAAAGCCCAAGGCAATGAGACAACCATGAATATTAGAGAAAACAAAAATTATTAAGTATGGATTGCCTCCAGAGGAAGAAGCATGGGGATGGGGAAGCAGATGTGGCCAAGGAGGTGGGAGATGTGAGTTTACACAGAATTTGAAGGCGTGGTCAGACCCTATGTAGATGCAGTTAGAAGGTGTCTTCAGAGGAGTTCTGACAGCACCGGAGCTTGGATAACACTAGAACAAACCTATTCAGGAAAACAGCTTCATTTACTTACTTATGGCATCTGGTGATAACAGAATGCAGCTAACAACACAGTGAAAGTCTGGGCTGTTTGTTTCCTACTTTCACATGTTTTTCTGGAATACAGATTGATCAGTTATACTAATTTTTGTAATTTTAAAAGTGACAAAGAAGTAAATAGAAAAATAATATAAGAAAGTAGAGTCTGGGTCAGGAATGGTAAGTCTACAGTGTTTAAAAGAAACTTCATAGACAAATCAAAAATGGGCAAAGACTTGAAGAGAAAATTCACTGAAAATGTATCCACATGTAAAATAGCAACAGGAAAACATGCTGGAAATTATGAGTTATCAGGTTCTTTTAGGTACACTTAAGCTCTGTGCTTATGAGGCCGAGGCTAGTAGATCTTTGTGAGTTCAAGGCTAACCTAATCTATAAAATGAGACCCTATCTAGGACTTAAAAAAAGATAGAAAAAAATTATGAAGACTGCAGAAGTGTGGAATAAAAATATACTACAAAGGAATATTTAATAACTATTAACAATTTGACTTAAGCTGACTGTCCCTTTAAATTTTTTGAAATTACCTCTGAAAAACAAAATTAGCTAATTTTGACTACAAAAGCTGTTATCACATTCCACAGGGACAGTTTCCAAATACATTCATTGTAATCCTTGTATAGCGGCATTCCACTGACTTTTTATTTCCATGTACCTGATAACTCATAGTGTCCGGCATGTTTTCCTGATGATGTTTGACATGTGGATATATTTTCAGTGAATTTCCTCTCCAAGTGTTTGTTCTATTCAGGAAATTCAAGGCTATTCCCCACTTATTGTCCTATTAGGTTTAGTGTACCATTTTTATGTTCAGTTATTTGATCCAGTTGAACTTGAGTTTTGTTCACAGTAATAAATTTGATCTATTTGGATTATTCTACATGCAGACATTCAGTTAGACCAGCAGCTTTTGTAGAAGATGCATTCTTTTTTTCCCTCATTGTATGGTTTTAGCTTCTTTGTCAAAAATCGAGTGTCCCTAGGTATGTGAGTTTATTTCTGAGTCTTTGATTCAATTCCATTGATCACCTTGTCTGTTTATCTACTAATACCATGCAGTTTTATTATTATTGCCTTGTAGTACAGCTTGAGATCAGGGATAGTGATTGCTCTAGAAATTCTTTTATTGTTCAGGATTGCTTTAGGTATCCTGTCTTTTTTTAAATTCTCCCTATGAAGTTGAAAATTTTTCTTTCAATTTATTTAAAAACTTGTATTGAAAGTTTAATGGGAATTGCATTGAATCTGTACATTACTTCTGGTAACATGGCCATTTTCATTATGTTAATCCTACCAATTCCTGAGCATGGAAGATCTTTCATCCTCTGATAATCTTCTTCAATTCCTCATCTCAGGAACTTGAGATTCTTGGTATACTAGTCTTTCACTTGCTTCGTCAGAGTTACACCAGGATATTTTATATTATTTGTGTGTACCATGAAGAGTGCTGTTTCCCTAATTCCGTTCTCAGACAATTTATCCTTGGTAAACTAATGTGGGTGCCCTTGCATTTGGGGCATAGATACTCAGAATTGAGATGTCATTTTGGTGGATTTTTCCTTTAATAAGTATTAAGTGTCTTTTCCCATCTCTTTTGATTGCTTTTGGATGAAAGTTTATTTTATTAGATATTAGATATTAGAATGGCTACTCCATCTTGTTTCTTGGGTCCATTTGCTAGGAACAACTTTTTCCAGCCCTTTCCTTTTGCTTTGTTGCTGAGGTCTGTTTCTTGTATGCAGCAGAATGATGGATCCTGTTTAAGTATCCATTTCCTTAGCCTGTGTGTTTTTATTGGGGAATTGAGTCCACTAATATTGAGAGATATTAATGACCAATGACTTTTAATTCCTGTTATATTGATGTTGATGTTGATGGTGTTAGTGTTCTCTCTCTCTCTCTCTCTCTCTCTCTCTCTGTGTGTGTGTGTGTGTGTGCGCGTGCCCGTGCATGTGTATTCCTTTTTTTTGAATTTGCTGGTATAGAATTACCAATTTCTTGTGTTTTCTTAGGTGTCCTTACCATCTTTTTGTTGAGCTTTCTTTCTAGTATCTTCTGTAGGCCTTGATTAGTAAAAAGATATTGTTTAAATTTGGTTTTGTCATGGGATATCTTGTTTTCTCAGTCTACAGTAATTGACAGTTTTGCTGAGTATAGTAGTCTCGGTTGGCATTTGTGATCTCTTAGAGATTATAATACATCTGCCCAAGCCTTCTGTCTTTTAAAATCTCTGTTGAGAACTCTGGTGTAATTCTAATAGGTATGCCTGTATATTTTCCTTGGCTTTTACAACTTGCAGATTTTGATATTCTCCCTTTGTTCTGTACATTTATGTTTTGATTATTATGTGGTGGGAGGATTTTCTTTTTTGGTCCACTCTATTTGGTGTTCCGTGGGCTTCTTGTATGTTTATAAGCATCTGTTTCTTCAGGTTAGGGAAATTTTCTTCTATGATTTTGTTGAAGGTATTTTCTGGGCCTTTGAATTGGGAGTGGTCTCCTTCTATTCCTATTATTTTTAAGTTTGGACTTTTCATGATGCCCCAAACTTCCTGGATGTCTTGTGTTAGAATCTTTTTAGCTGTAACATCTTTTTGAGCAATGTATCAATTTCTTTTATTGTATCTTCTACACCTGGGATTATTACTTCCATCTTTCGTATTCTGTTGGTGATGCTCTCTTCCCTAGGTTTCCATTTCCAGTTATCTCACATTATGTTTTCTTTATTGCCTTTATTTTTTATTTTAAGGTCTTGAACCATTTTTTTTCCCATTTCCTTCTCCTGTTTGATTATATTTCTTGTATTTAAGGGATTTATTCATTTTCTTTTGAAAGTTCTCTATCATCTACATAACAAGAAATTTCAGTTCATTTTCTTGTGATTCAGCTGTGTTAGGATATTCAAGGCTTGCTGTTGAAGGATAGCTGGGTTCTGGTGTTGCGCTATTGCCCTGGCTTTTGTTGATTTTGTTCTCACTCTGGCCTTTAGCCATCTGGTTGTATCTAGTGTTGGCAGGCTTGATGTTCCCTGATGTTAGCAGGTCTCTGGGACTCCAGGTAGAGCTGGTAGTTCCTGACGTTAGCAGGCCTCTGGAAATGAATGTAGAGCTGGTTGGTGCTAGTACAGCCTGCATCCAGGGATGCCTGAAGGGCTGGTAGTCCATACTTCAGGCTGCTGGTTGTCTGGGGTAGCAAAGGTCTCCAGGGATGCAGATAGAGCTAATGGACCCTGATGACTGCAGGCGTGTTTGTCCTGAGCAGCAGCAGGCATTTAGGGAAGACAGTAGATGGAATTGTGGCCTCTGAAATGGAGTGCAGAAGGACAGGGCAAAGTTCAAAATTACCGGGTTTGCCCAGAGGGGCCACCAGGCAAGAAATTGGGGTAGAGTTCTCATCTGGTGGTTCCTGATGGCTGAAGGCATCTGCGATTGCTGTTAAAGGTATTGGCCAGATGGATTGCAGAGCAGACAGGGCAGACCTCAGGACTGCTGGCTTGATGGGGACCTGGCAGGCAGGGTTTTGGGGCTTGGTTAGCTCATCTTGTTGGCCTTGGCATCAGGAGACCTCAAGGGATGCAAGCAGAGCAGTGGCTCTAGTAAATGGGATACAGAGGGGGCAGGGGCAAGCTAACTGCTGCTGGTTTTGCCCAGAGGGGCCAGAAGGGAGGAAATTGGGATAAGGGTTTCATCTGGTGGTAGCTAAAGGCTGCAGGTATCTGGGATTGTTGTTAGACATATGGACTGGAAGATGGAGCTCAGAGGGAACAGGGCAGAGAAGGCTGCTGGGCTTGGCTTTCTCATTTCTCTGAAGAAGTATAAAGAAAACTAACAATCCCATATCACAAAAAAAAATCCATATGTGCTTGCTTTTCTTTCTTTCCTGGCTATAAACTGGGCAATATGTTGCTATATCTTTTTTAAAACAATATTTCACCTTTAGTAATATATATTCCAATCTGCTTGTGTTCCATAGAAGCATTTTTTTTGTTGTTGATTTTTTTTTGAAACAGGGTTTCTCTGTGTAGCCCTGGCTGTCCTGGAACTCACTCTGTAGACCAGGCTGGCCTCGAACTCAGAAATCCACCTGCCTATGCCTCCCAAGTGCTGGGATTAAAGGTGTGCGCCACCACTGCCTGGCCCGTAGAAACATTTTAATAACTTTTCAGATTAATCATTTATTTCCTTTAGTCAATAGATAATTTATATTCTATTTTCTATTGTACACTTTGCTTCTTCAATACAGACTTTGCATAATTCCATACAAATAAACCTGCAAAAGGGCTTTCCAAGCAAAATAAACAAACAGCAGCAAGCCACATATCATCACTATTCATAGAATATACCTCTGTCTTTCTGTCTCTCTGTCTCTCCATTTTTCTTCACTTTCCAATACAATACCTGAAGTCACTTTCTACTAAAGATATAATTTTCCACATCCCCATAAACAGGGTAAGTTTAAAAGTCTAGTACAGTCCCTGTCATTTCATCTGCTCAAACAAATGTGAGCCCAGCCACATAAAACTGTAATGGCAGTTTTTATCTGTGTCAGTAATTAGCTCCTGATTATTTTTCAAACAATTCTTTAAAACAATGACTGTCATATTGTTGACAATAAGCTCTATGTGTTCTGCAGTTGTCTCAGCTGTAACCACCTGTATGCTGTCATGTTAACTCTTCAAGAAGAAGTGACCAGCACCCAGGAGATTTCACTAGCCAGCCCAATATTTCTCATTATCAACCAGTATTTTTTGGTGTTTGCTCTTTTGCCACCATCTAATCTCAACTTAATACTCAAAATTAATTTACTTATGAAATTATAAGTCCTGGGTTTCATAAAGTAAATTGCTCACTGAACAGAATACATGAAGAGTTTATAGTAAAACAATTAAGAGCAGAGGCTCTACCTCAGTGGTACAACCCCAGCACTTGCCCTACACGTGTAACATCCTAATTTCAATACCTAGTAAAGCTCCAAATGAAAAATATAGTACATATGTTATAGACTTATAAAGTTTCAAGGAAATTATTATGAAGAACTCATTAAAGGTGGTGGTTTAATACAGGCAAAGACTAGTCTCTTTTATCTTCTCTTCTGTCTTCTGTCTTGTGTCTTTTTCTTTCTCTTTTTCTTCTCCCTTCTTCCTCCTTTCTTCCCTTCCTCTTATTTGTAGTTGTATCATTTAAGTTTTATTTATAACAATTATTGCACATAATTTCTCTTATATAAGCCTCAACATCAAACCATTTTGGCATCATTATAAAAATATCTGTTCTCATTCTTATACCAGTTATTTAAATCTAGTAAGACAATCAATCAAATGAGATGTAAAGGAATCACATAGTGCTTATTTAGTGAAGTATTTTACCCAGGCTTATTCCATTTTAAACAATAATGTCAAATGAATGAATGAATGAACCAGAAAAACTGTACAGACCTTGAATTCCCATATAGACAGTCCTTGGTCTTGGTCACTGAATACCATCTGACAGATTGAATGAGCACAAGGAAGATCAGAACCAGGGACTGCTAAATTCTTCCTTTAGGCAGCTTAACTTAGCATGCTTTCATCTGTCAGTAAGTAAGTATTTCATAAACTACAGGCTAGAAAGTGGAAAACCTTGACGACTAAGTGGAACAATAGAGCCATGGACATTTCCCTTAAGTAGTCACTTCAAGCTCATTCCAGCAATAAGGGCTGTCTTGTGTTGAGGCTGTGAGTATCCAAATGTTAGTTCCTACACCTGAAAGGACCTGTTAAATATTTTACATACTAGGCAGTCTAGTATAAAGCATGGGACGTTATTAAAAATAAGGCAGGTAAAATTACATATTACTTGTGTGACTATATAGACAAAAAGTGTATAAATGTATATGATACATGTGAAAAAATAAATGTCTCATCAGTTTATAAGTAACTAAAGGTACTTATGACACTACCTTGAAAAGACCAATGGTCAAATGTAAAAAAAATTTTTTCTAGGAATAAAAATAAACATGTTTTGGAAATTCTTACATTAATATTTGTAAAATGAATCACACAGAATATATAATATTGTGAAAGTTTCCTGTAAGTGCAGATTGAATGTAAAAGACAATAAAATAAAATATTGTCACAAGCAGTATTTTTAGAAGAAATTTTATCCTTTGTCTGTTACTGGAAACTGAATATAAAGAATCTTAAAGTTCCAACATGGAAATTATATTTCTCTAAAAAGTATTTTTATCAAGAGATATGTGATAAAAGATATTTGTTTCATACCTAAATTTAGCTAAACTATATAGTAAATTACTTAAAATTATTGAATTAACAGTAACTAAATTATTTTATAAATATCCACAATTATGGAACTTTAATTATCCTTTTTATGATTGTTTTTCTTAGTAAATGTTCCTGGGAAAGCCAGATTGAGTGAGGAATATGATTATGTTGTTCACAGTTGATTCATCTAATTCTATGTAATATGAATAAAATATAAAATGGAGAGACTATGTTCTCAACCACTAGTTGAGAGAGAATTCATTGCCACATATCATCCAGGCAATATATAAGTCATATATCTTCCGTCTTCTCTTATCTTCTGTTCAAATATTGTTATCAGTGCAAATGGCAACCACAAGGCTGATTTCTCACATTTATTTTGCTATACCAAAATATAAAATTTATAAAGTTTTGAATACGTCACTACCTCCAATATTAATACAAATATATGTTATGTTATAAGCATGAGCAATAATTTATTTTAATACTCTACCCTTTTAAACTCATCCCAATTTCCATTTATTTTCATAAGATGCTACAATATTGTTTTAAACTCTTCTAACATTTGTCTTAAAATTCCACATTTCTTGTTAATATATTTTACCAAGAGACAGAGATTCAGATTCATTTTTATTATTCTATAGATTTCAAAAATCAAAAAAAGCTACATTAACTTTCTGGGCTAAGGTCATTCAAGAAAATAACTTTGTATTCTTGTCTGAGCTGGGACCATTTTTATTAATCATTTTTCATTATTTGTAAGTAGTATTTCCAATTATTCCTCATAAAATTGGAATTTCCTAAGAGACACTTAGTCTGTAGAAGCCAAATGCTCAGATGCAAAGGAGCATAGTGTTTCTGGGTGTACTAACTGTGGGTTACCTCACTAGGAAGTGTAATGAGAAGCTCGCTGCCTTCAGAGGGATCTCCAAGTATCTGGTAACCTGTAAGAAAATATTCCAATCCATAATTCTAGAGATTGCTCTCTCCCCTTTAAGAATAAAGAAATGGCCTGAAACTTATCTGGCAACTGTTTATTTCATTTTTCCCCTCAGAGCAGCTGTTACCTCTTTGTTCCTCAGACTGTATATAAAAGGATTTAGAAAGGGAATTATTATTGTGTAAAATAAAGAATACATTCTGTTCTTATCTTCACCTGAACCAGACCCAGGACCCACATACATCAGGAAGAGAGTGCCATAGAACAAAGATACAGACAGCAGGTGGGCACTGCAGGTGGAGAATGCTTTGCTCCTGCCCTTCTCAGACTTTGTTTTCAGGATGGCAAAAAGGACACAGAAGTAGGAGAAGATAATAGTCATAAAAGTAAAACCTTGTATCAAGGCTGAAAATATTAAAATCAGAAGGACATTAACTGTGGGATCCGTGCAGGAAATTTTGAATAATTGCAAAATTTCACAATAGAAATAGTGTATGATGTTGGATTTGCAGAAATTTAATCTCAGTAACAAACCCACATGAATTGATGAATGTAGAAAACCTCCAATATATGAAGCATGTATAAATTGCATACACAGGTTGTTGGACATCATCACTGGATAAAGCAAAGGGTTGCATATGGCTACATAGCGGTCATAGGCCATCACTGACAGTAGGAAACATTCTGTCGTTGCACTGGAACCAAAGAAATATAACTGGGTAAAGCACTCAACCAAGAACGTTTTGTGATATTTAGATAAAAAATTGACAAGCATCTTGGGAGTCACAGATGATGAAGCAGAGGCATCTGCAAAAGCTAAGCTTCCCAAAAATAAGTACATGGGCGTATGGAGGTGAGGGTCCTTCCAGATGAGAGCAATCAGTCCAAGGTTGCCCACCATGGTGATGAGGTAGATGATGAGGAAAACCAGGAAGAGCGGAACCTGCAACTCGGGACGCTGAGTGAGTCCTGTGAGGACAAATTCAGTCACCACAGTCTGGTTTTCTACTGTCATGTCTATCCCAAACAATCACTAGAATGAAAGACCAAGTAAGGAACAGTCACAAAGAAATGATACAGTTGTCACAGCTTGTGCTACTGATGTATTCCTAAGGGGACCTTTCCTTTCATTATTTTTTATACATTTTAATTCTTATTTGTCTACTTTTAAAAACTCATTATTTTTAATTAAAATATAACTACATAATTTTCTCCCCTCCCTTCAACATCTCCCATATATCTTTCCTTGCTCTCTCTCAGATTAACAGCCTCTATTTATTTATTTACTTTTATTTATATACTATATATATATGGGTACATTATACATATATATATATATATATATATATATATATATATATATATCCCTAAATATATAAACACAATATGTTCAGTACTTATGTTATTTACTTTTATGTGCTCAGTATGTCCTCAAATAATTCCCTTAATATGGATAATTTAACAAAAATTATTTTCAGTATGACAAGGTTGTAAAATTTTTCTGTTATACTATATGTTTAGAATTCAAATGCTGTAAAAGTTTTAAAGGTTTTTTTTTCTGTAATTTCAATAATGTAATATTACATTTGTTCCTGTATGTTTTGTCACTGTCATTATTATGAATGCAAATTTTACTATTTCCATAAAATCAATGGTTTATTCATGACCAATAGAGTCTGAAGAAACTCAGGGTTTCCTAACTTTTTTCCCTTCTTGAAATAAGGTCTTACTGTGTAGTGTTTAGTGGCTTAAAAATTGCTTTGTAGATCAAGTCTTGAACACACAGTGATCCCCCTGTCTCTGTCACCTGATGGCCTTGTTTGCACATGTGTACTACTGTTTTGCTTAATATTTTTGAAAAGGAAAAATATTCTTGGAGGTATGTATATACATTACTATATTATTTCTACATGTGCTAACTTCCTTATATATAAAATCATATTACAGATGCTTATGGAACATAAAAATATTTTGCCATGAGAAAACAGTATTAAAACAGATCTTATGCAATTTAAAAATATAAGTAGATGCTATCGTTTTGAAAGTTAAAAATCACCATAGGTAACCAATTGTGAGATGCCAGTTTGTTTTTACTGAAAATTCAGGAAGAGTGTATGAGTTTCAAAATCCTTAACTATAAATTATACTGAAAAAGGATTCTTTGAACAAACCCATAATGTTATTATTAATGTTATTTTCAGATTATTATATAATCACAGTAATTCTTTCTTCCGAATTCTCTCTCTAAATCATCCCATATAGGGTGCTCTTTCAAAGTCATGACCTCTTTTTTTCATTAATTGTTAAATGTTTTAAGTTGGAAAGTATATGAGATTTTTGTCCTGAATTAACTAATCAATTTTCTTTATGAATTCCAACAACCAAAATAAGAATATCCCAACTAACAGGATATGAATTATGCAATAAATACTGTTTTATAATGTTTTATCTTCATAAATTTCAGATTGTGTGATACATGCAAGGTATAAGTATCTTATTGTGATCATATTCATTAACCACCCATAATCTCATTATTAATGAAATTAAAGAATTTTTGTTGCACACACACACACACACACACACAAAGGCCACCTTTTCCCATTCTAAAAATAAAATAAGCAATATTTGAGCATCAAATTGTACTTCAGAGAGGAAAAACTTGCATAAAAATTGAATATGCTGAATGCTCTAATCGTTCATTCATTTTATATCACTGGAACTTCATGTTCAAACCTTCTGACCATTTTGTTACCTTCATGAACAATGAATGTCTATCACTGTGTTCATGTGTGTAATCACTGGTGTTAATAAATATTTGGGGGGCAGATTTTCTTTAAGATCATTTAGTATTTTAAGCTCCTGTTCATATGCTTAGTTATCTGCAAACACATTGCACAACTGAAACAGACTCATGCAAATCTTTTCTCTCTCACCTAAATCCTTTAAAACAGTAGACAACTGGAACACTGAAAATTTTCAGGAAGAAACACAAAATGTATAGGAGCAGCAGTATTATTTGTGTGGAAACTCCAGACTATAAGGAGACAACATTTCTTATTTTTATTTCAAAATGATTCTTTAAATACTTCCAAATTCCCTTAATGCTTCCAGAGATTCCCCAGGAGGGTGAAGTCAATGTTATTCTTGGCATTGTGAGCTAATCACCAAATTATCAATAAAACTGGTTCCATAGTGTGTTCTGTTTATAAAATATCAGGTAATTAAGCAAATAGTAAGCTTCCTCATTTTTATTTTGTTTTCAGTTTATTTTATTATTTTATTGAAAGTAGATTTTATTCATATAATACATTATGATTATGGTACCACCTGCTCCACATCCTCCCAGTTCTTCCCCAGATCACCTCCTATTAAGATCCACATTTTTTCTGTCTCTCCTTGGAAAATAAGGAGGCATATAATGAACAATAATAAAATAAAATACAATAATATAAAACCAAAACAATTTGTGATAGGATAAAACAAACAAAAGAAAAAAAGCCAAAGGAAAAGCACAAGGAACATACAGGTGCAAAAATACCCACATTTGTATACACAGGAATTCAGTAAATCACAATAGCAGAAGCCATAGTATTTATGCAAGTAACTTGTAAGTTTAAAAATTAAAATTTAGAAAAAAATTCCCTGACTCAGCATTATGAGATAAAGAATTCAAGAGATGCCTTTTTGATTTGGCCATCTGCTGCTGGGCCTGAGACCTACCCTTAAGAGCCATTTGTTTCCTTCCTGAGACTCTCTTGAAGAACATTTCCCAGTTCTTTTTACATGACCACAGTTACTGTAATAATTATACCACATAAAGGCCAAAGAAAAAAAGAATTACAGACCAATTTCCCTTATGAACAAAGACACAAAAATTCTCAATAAACTACTTGTAATCTGAATCCAAGAATACATCACAAAGATCACCCACTAAGAT
>JAPYYD010004971.1:0-12590 GCA_028551405.1 Uromys caudimaculatus | reverse complement strand
TCTTGGTTTCTGTTCTTTATGTTCTTACCCTTGCCTTTTGCCATCTTGTTGACTCTGATGTTAGCTGATCTTACTCTGTCTGGTTGTGGCTTGCCCCTCCTGCAGGCCTCTGTGTCAGTACTCCTTGAAGACCAGCTCTCACTGAGAGGTGTTTGGGTTTGGAGAGCTGTGACACCGGGTCTGCTCTGGGGTGCAGAAGGAAATCGGAAAGATCTTGTCCCCAGCTGTCCCTTGGTTTCTATGCCCTGATGGCTCTGCAAGGGTCCCTCTTGGTCCAATGGGTTTGAACAGAAGTGGTGGTTTTGCCTGTGCTCAAAGGTGTGTCAGCACTCCTGTGATACCCACTCTTTCCTGGAGCCTTGTGGCCCGGGCTGGGGTCCCCACGCACAGACCCCTGGTGGCCTAGGCAGAGGTCTCCACCCACAGGTGGGAACCTGAAGGTTCAGAGATTTAGTGTTCCCTGGCTTCTCAGGCGCTGGGTCCCGTCAGATCTGGGCAGGTCCGGGTAAGAGGTGGTGCTCCCCTTTATCCCACTCACGGCTTTCCCAAACTCCTGGGAGGGTAGCTATTTCCGGTGCTCATTGGCTATGGACTTCTGGTGGCCCAGGCAGAGGTCTCTGTCCACAGGTGGAAACCTGAAGGTTCAGAGATTTTGTGTCCCCCGCTTCTCAGGACCTGGGTTCCGGCAGATCCGGGTGGGTCCGGGTGAGAGGTGTTGCTTCCCTTAACCCCACTCACTGCTTTCCCGAGCTCCTGGGAGGGTAGCTTTTTCCGGCGCTCGTTGGCTATGGACTCCTGGAGGCCCAGGCAGAAGTCTCCTGCCTCAGCTGCCCCCTGTTGGGATCCAGGGGGTTCTATGCCCGCCTACCTCGGTCCCTGTGTCTCCCAGGTTCAGAGCAGTTCCTGGTGAGCTGTGGAGCTTGTCTTGGGCCCACTCCTGGCTTTTCCAAGCTGCTGGTAGGGTATCTTTGTCCTGGTGCTAATTTGCTATGGATCCCTGTGGCCCAAGCTGAGGTCCCCGGCCGCTGCCGGAAGTTCCTGTCCCTCAGTCTTTGTGGCCCGCGGAAACCGGGCGGAATCGGTGAGCGCTGGGGCTCGTTTTGCCCCCACTCGGGGCTTTTCCACGCTCCTGGGAGATAAATTTTCTCCAGGCACTGCTTGACAATGGAGCCCTGGAGGCCCAGGCGGATGTCTCCTGCCTCAGTCGCCCGCTGTTGGGTTCCAGGGGGTTTCTATGCCCGCTTACCTTGGTCTCTGTGTCTCCCAGGTTCGGAGCCATTCCTGGTGAGCTGTGGAGCTTGTCTTGGGCCCACTCCTGCTTTTCCAAGCTGCTGGGAGGGTATCTTAGTCCCAGTGCTAATTTGCTATGGAGCCCTGTGGCCCAAGCTGAGGTCCCTGGCCACCCGAGCTTTCCATATTCTGAGGTCTTCTTCGATTTCTTTCTTCAGAGACTTGAAGTTCTTGTCATACAGTTCTTTCATTTGTTTGGTTAGAGTTACACCAAGATATTTTTATATTGTTTGTACCTATTGTGAAGTGTGTTGTTTCCCTAATTTCTTTCTCATGCCTTCTATTCTTTGAGTATAGGAAGATTACTGATTTATTTGAGTTGATTTTATATCCAGCCACTTTGCTGAAATAGTTTATCAGGTTTAGGAGTTCTCTGGTGGAATTTTTGGGGTCACTTAAATATACTATATATCATCTACAAATAGTGATATTTTGCTTTCTTCCTATCCAATTTGTATCCCGTTGACCTCCTTTTGTTGTCTAATTGTTTTAGCTAATACTTTATTGAATAGATAGGGAGAGAGTTGGCAGCCTTGTCTAGCCCCTGATTTTAGTGGGATTGCTTCAAGTTTCTCTCCATTTAGTTTGATATTGGCTACTGGTTTGCTGTATATTGCCTTTACTATGTTTAGGTATGGACCTAGAATTCCTGATCTTTCCAAGACTTTTAACATGAAGGGATGTTGAATTTTCTCAAATGCTTTTTCATAATCTAATGAAATGATCATGTGTTTTTTCCTTTGAGTTTGTTTATGTAGTGGATTACATTGATAGATTTTTCATGTATTGAACAATCCCTGCATCCCTGGAATAAAGCTGACTTGATGGCAATGAATGGTCATCTTTTTTTTTTTTTTTTTTTTTTTGATACTTTATTTACATTTCAAATGTTTTCTCCTTTCCAGGTCTCCCCTTTGGAACCCCCCTGTTCGATTCCCCCCCCCCCGCCTCTATGATGGTATTCCTCCATCTAACAACCCACTCCTGTCTTCCCTCATTGGCATTCCCCTATACTGGGGCCTCTAACACCCTCAGGCCCAAGGGCCTCTCCTCCCACTGATGGCCAACAAGGCCCTCCTCTGCCACATATGTGGCCAGCACCATGGGTCCCTCCATGTGCATACTTTTGTTTATGGTCCAGTCTCTGGGAGCACCAGGGGCGGGGAGCTGAGCAGTTGACACTGTTGCTCCCTCCATGGGGCTGCAAACACCCTCAGCTCCTTCATTCCCTTCTCCAACTCCTCCATCTGGGACCCCATGCTCAGTCCAATGGATGCTGTAACTTGAATCTTGTGTATTCCGAACTTTTGGGCTAATATCTGCTTATCAGCGAGTACATACTGTGTTTGTTCTTTTGTGACTGAGTTACCTCACTCAGGTTGATATTTTCAAGTTCCATCCATTTGCCTGCAAATTTCATGAAGTCATTGTTTTTAATAGCTGAGTAGTATTCCATTGCGTAAATGTACCACATTTTCTGCATCCAGTCCTCTGTTGAGGGGCATCTGGGTTGTTTCCAGCTTCTGGTTATTATAAATATGGCTGCTATGAACATAGTGGAGCATGTGCCTTTATTACATGTTGGAACATCTTCTGGGTATATGCCCAGGAGTGGTGTAGCTGGGTCCTCAGGTAGTATTATGTCCATTTTTTGAGGGTTCACCAAACTGATTTCCAGAGTGGTTGTACCAGCTTGCAATTATTTTGATGTGTTCTTGGATTCAGTTTCTGAGAATTTTATTGTGTATTTTTGCATCGGTTTCATAACGGGAATAGGTCTGAAATTCTCTTTCTTGGGTATTTATGGTATCAGCGGTATCAGCGTAACTGTTGCTTCACAGAATGAATTGGGTAGTGTTCCCTATGTTTCTATTTTGTGGAATAGTTTGAAAAGTATTGGTATTAGGTCTTCTTTGAAGGTCGGATAGAATTCTGCACTAAAGCCATCTGGTTCTGGGCTTTTTTTTGGTTGGGAGACTTTTAATGACTGCTTTTTTTTTTTTTTTTTTCTTTTTTCTTTTTCTTTTTTTTTAGTGGTTAAGGGACTGTTTAAATGGTTTATCTGATCCTGACTTAACTTTGGTATTTGGTTTCTGTCAAAAAAAAATTATCCATTTTATCCAGATTTTCCAATTTTGTTGAGTACAGGCTTTTCTAATAGGATCTGATGATTTTTTGAATTTCTTCAGTTTCTGTTGTTGTATCTCCCTTTTCATTTCTGATTTTTAAAATTTGGATGCTTTCTCTGTGCCCTCTTGTTAGTCTGGCTAAGGGTTTATCTATCTTGTAGATTTTCTAAGGGAACTAGCTTTTGATTTTGATCATTCTTTGTATAGTTCTTTTTGTTTCTACTTGGTTGATTTCAGCCCTGAATTTGGTTATTTCCTGCAGTTTACTCTTCTTCAATTTACTTGCTTCTTTTGGTCTGGAGCTTTCAAGTGTGCTGTTAAGCTACTAGTGTATGCCCTTTCCAGTTTCTTGTTGGAGGCACTCAGAGCTATGAGTTTTCCTCTCAGCACTGCTTTCATTGTGTCTATAAGTTTTGGTGTGTTGTGCCTTCATTTTCATTAAATTCTAAAAAGTCTTTAATTTCTTCCTTGTCCAAGTTATCATTGAGTAGAGTATTATTTAGCTTCCATGTGTATGTGGGCTTTTTGTTGTTTTTGTTGTTATTGAAGACCAGCCTTAGTCCATGATGATCTGATAGAATGCATGGGGTTACTTCAATCTTCTTGTACCTGTTGGGGTCTGTTTTGTGACCAATTATATTGGCAATTTTGGAGAAGGTATGTGATGTTGAGAAGAAGATATATATATATATATGTGTGTGTGTGTGTGTGTGTGTGTGTGTGTGTGTGTGTGTGTGTGTATATATATTGTTTTAAGATGAAATATTCTCTATATATTTGTTAAATCCATTTGGTCCATAGCTTCTGTTATTTTCACTGTGCCTCTGTTTAGTTTGTGTTTCCATGATCTGTCCATTGATGAGAGTGGGGTTATTGTGTGAGTTGCAATGTGTGTTTTGAGCTTTAGTAAAGTTTTTTTTATGAATGTGGGTGCCCTTGCATTCGGGGCATAGATGTTCAGAATTGGTAGTTCTTCTTGGTAGATTTTTCCTTTGACGAGTATGAAGTGTCCTTCCTTATCTTTTTTGATAACTTTTTGTTGAATGTCGATTTTATTCAGTATTAGGAAGGATACTCCAGCTTGTTTCTTGGGACCATTTGCTTGAAAAATTGTTTTCCAGCTCATTACTCTGAGGTAGTATCTGTCTTTGTCACTGAGGTGCATTTCCTGTATGCAGCATAATGCGGGGTCTTGTTTATGTATCAGTCTGTTAGTCTTTGTCATTTTACTGGGAGTCTAGTCCATTGATGTTAAGAGATATTCAGGAATAGTGATTGTTGCTTCATGTTATTGTTGTTGTTAGAGGTGGAATTATGTTTGTGTGGTTATCTTCTTTTGGGTTTGTTGGAAGAAGATTATTTCTTGCTTTTTCTAGAGTGTAGTTTCACTACTTGTGTTGGAGTTTTCCATGTATTATCCTTCGTAAGGCTGGATTTGTGCAAAGATACTATGTAAATTTGTTTTTGTCATGGAATATCTTGGTTTCTCCATCTATGGTAATTGAGAATTTTGCTGGGTACAGTATTCTGGGCTGGCATTGTTCTCTCTGTATGACATCTGCCCAGGATCTTCTAGCTTCCATAGTCTCTGGTGAGAAGTCTTGTGTAATTCTGATAGGTCTGACTTTATATGTTACTTGACTGTTTTCTGTTACTGCTTTTAATATTCTTTCTTTGTTTAGTGCATTTGGTGTTTTAACTATTATGTGATGAGTGGAATTTCTTTTATGGTCCAATCTATTTGGAGTTCTGTAGGCTTCTTGTGTGTTTATGGGCATCTTTCTTTAGGTTATGGAAGTTTTCTTCTACAATTTTGTTAAAGATATTTACTGCCTTTTAAGTTGGGAATCTTCACTTTCTTCTATAGCTATTATTTTTAGGTTTGGTCTTCTTATGGTATCCTGAATTTCCTGGATGTTTTGGGTTAGGAGCTGTTTGTATTTTGCATTTTCTTTGACTGTTGTGTCAATGTTTTCTATGGTATCTTCTGCACCTGAGATCCTCCCTTCTATTTCTTGTGTTCTGTTGGTGATGCTTGCATCTATGACTCCTGATCTCTTTCCTAGGGTTTCTATCTCTTTTTGTGTTTTCTTTATTGTTTCTATTTCCATTTTTAGATCCTGGGTGGTTTTGTTCAACATCTTCACCTGTTTGGTGGTGTTTTCTTGTAATTCTTTAAGGGATTTTTATGTTTCCTCTTTAAGGGCTTCTACCAGATTCCCTGTGTTCTCCTGTATTTCTTTAAGTGAGTTTTTTTTTTTTTAATGTCCATCTTAAAGTCTTCTATCATCATCATGAGAAGTGATTTTAAATCAGAGTCTTGTTTTCCTGTGTGTTGGGGGTATCCAGGGCTCACTGTGGTGGGAGTACTGGGTTCTGATGATGCCATGTAGCCTTGGTTTCTCTTGCTTATGTTCTTGTCCTTGCCTGTCACCATCTGGTTATCTCTGGTGTTAGCTGATCTCGCTGTCTCTGACTGTAGCTTGTCCCTCCTGCAAGCTTGTGTATCAGCACTCCGGTGAGATCAGTTCTCTCCAGGATGAATTTGGGTATGGAGAGCTGTGGCACAGGGTCTACTTTGGGCACAGAAATAATATGGGATCAAATATTATTTAAGCAGTACTTTATGGAAATCTCTTTTTTGTCATTATTTTCTTCTTTAGTTTACACTTCCAGTCCCTTGAACAAAAAAGTATGTATTGAAGCCTGTTTGCTTATGTTTGGATAAATTTGTATCTTGTATCTTCTTCTCCTTGTCCTCGCAGTACTCTGAAGATAGGCACTGATGCTACACAGAGTTGAGTCCACAAGTCATGAACTAGGCAGATGTCACAGGCTACTCCTTGCAGGATTGCCCCCTCAAACAACATGAACATTAAGACAAGCTGATGAAAGTCACTTAGGACATTAGCAGAATTTTATCATCAAGCCCAATGACTCAGGTGGACCTCTGGTTTCCTAACAATACACATAAAGTACAACAATGTGGTTGCTAAACATAGATGCTCTAATATATTAAAATAGGACTCAAGGCTTCTTAAAATGTCATGACATGAATTTCCATGACAAGTACTACTAAGCTAACAAAATAATAAAAAGTGTGTCATGATACTGTTTTAAACAAACAATTTATAACCAAAGAAAAGTGGACAAAGAAGAAGTTGTGAAGAAATAAAAAGAACAAACGTGATCTGAGGTTTTCATCATGTCCATTTTGTCCTCAGCTGTAGGTCCATGCAAAAGATGAAAGCAGAAACAAATGGAGATGAAATAAATGTGTAACTATAAAAGACAGAGACCTGTGCCTGGGACACCAGGGTTCCATAGCCAAGTAGCACCAGGAGAAAGCTACCCTCCCAGGAGCGTGGAAAAGCCATTAATGGGGTTAAGATGAGCACCACTGCTCACGAGGATCTGGGGAGCTCAGCCTGGGCCACAGGGCTCCAGGAGAGAGCTGGCATCCCAGGACTGCTGACACACCTTCAAGCATAGGCAAAACCATCACTACTGTTCAAACTTACTGGATCAAGAGGGGCCCTTGCAGAGCCATCAGGACACAGGAACCAAAGGACCACTGGGGACACGATACTTCTGGCTTCTGTCTGCACCCCAGAACTGACCCTGTGCCATAGCTCTCCAAACCCAAACATCACTCAGAGAGAGCTCGTCCTCAAGGAGTATTGATACAGAGGCCTGCAGAGGGACAAGCCCCAGCCAGACAGAGTAAGGTCAGCTAACATCAGAGTTAACCAGATGGCAAAAGGCAAGGGCAAGAATGTAAGGAACAGAAACCAAGGCTACTTGGCATCACCAGAACCCAGCTCTCCCACTACAGCAAGCCCTGGATATCCCAACACACCCGAAAAGCAAGACTCAGATTTAAAATCAGTTCTCATGATGATGATAGAAGACTTTAAGAAGGACATAAATAACTCTCTTAAAAACATACAAGAGAACACAGGTAAACAGCTAGAAACCCCTTAAAGAGTAAACACAAAAATCCATTAAAGAATTCCAGGAAAATATAATCAAGCAGGCAGAATTCCAGGAAAACACAATGAAACAGATGAAGGAAATGAACAAAACCATCCAGGAACTAAAAATAGAAATAGAAACAATAAGAAATCACAAAGGGAGACAATCCTGGAGTTAAAAACCTAGGAAAGAGATCAGGAGTCATAGATGCAAGCATAGCCAACAGAATACAAGAGACAGAAGAGAGAATCTCAGGAGCAGAAGATAGCATAAACAACATTGACACAACAGTGAAAGAACATACAAAATGCAAAAAGCTCCTAACCCAAAACATCCATGAAATCCAGGACACAATGAGAAGAGAGAACCTAAGAATAATAGGTATCAAAGAGAGTAAAGATTCCCAACTTAAAGGACCAGTAAATATTTTCAACAAAATTATTGAAGAAAATGTCCCTAACTTAAAGAAAGACATGAACATAAATATACAAGAAGCTTACAGAACACCAAATAGATTGGACCAGAAAAGAAATTAATACCGTCACATTATAGTGAAAACACCAAATACACAAAACAAGGAAAGAATATTAAAAGCAGTAAGGAAAAATGGTCAAGTAACATATAAAGGCAGACCTATCAGAATAACACCAGACTTCTCACCAAAGACTATGAAAGCTAGAAGATCCTGGACAGAACTCTTACAGACCCTAAGAAAACACAACTGAGAGCCCAGGCTGCTATACCCAGCAAAACTCTCAATTAACATAGAAGTTGAAACCAAAACATTCTAAGATACAACAAAATTTACACAATATGTTTCTACAAACCCTGCTCTACAAAGGATAATAAATGGTAAATGTCAACTCAAGGAGGGAAAGTACACCCTAGAAAAAGCAAGAAAGTAATTCTTCAACAAAATGAAAAGAAGATAGCTACACAAACCTAAAAGTAACATTGAAAATAACAGGAACCCACAATCATTATTCCTTAATATCTCTTAACATCAATGGACTCAATTCTCCAATAAAAAGACATAGACTGACAGACTGAATCCATAAAGAGGACCCAGCATTTTGCTGCATTCAGGAAACACACCTCCATGATAAAGACAAACACTAACTCAGAGAAAAGGGCTGGAAAACAATTTTCCAGGCAAATGATCCCAAGAAACAGGCTGGAGTAGCCATTCTATTATCGGACAAAATTGACTTTCACCCAAAAGTCATCAAAAAAAGATAAGGAAAGACACTTCATACTCATCAAAGGAAAAATCTACAAAGAAGAACTCTCAATCCTGAACATCTATGCTCCAAATGCAAGGGCACCCACATTCATAAAAGAAACCTTACTAAAGCTCAAAGCATACAATGCACCTCACACAATAATAGTAAGAGACTTTAACACCCCATTATCATCAATGGACAGATCTTGGAATCACAAACTAAACAGAGACACAGTGAAACTAACAGATTTTATGAACCAAATGGGTTTAACAGATATCTATAGAACATTTCATCCTAAATCAAAAGAATATACCTTCTTCTCAGCACCTCATGGTACCTTCTCAAAAACTGACCATATAATCGGTCACAAAACAAACCGCCACAGATACAAGAAGATTGAAATAATCCCATGCTTCCTATCAGATCACTACGGATTAAGGCTGGTCATCAATGGCAACAATAACAACAGAAAGCCCACATACACATGGAAGCTGAACAATTCTCAACTCAATGATAACTTGGTCAAGGAAGAAATAAAGAAAGAAATTAAAGATTTCCTAGAATTTAATGAAAATGAAAGTATGACATACCCACAATTATGGGACACAATGAAAGCAGTGCTAAGAGGAAAACTCATTGCTTTGAGTGCCTCCAAAAAGAAACTAGAGAGAGTATACACTAGCAGTTTAACAGCACACCTGAAAGCTCTAGAACAAAAAGAAGCTAATGCACCCAAGAGGAGTAGAAGGCAGGAAATAATCAAACTCAGGGCTGAAATCAACCTAGTAGAAACAAAAAGAACTATACAAAGAATCAACAAAACCAGGAATTGGTTCTTTGAGAAAAGCAACAAGATAGAGAAACCCTTAGCCAGGCTAACCAGAGGGCACAGAGACAGAATCCAAATTAACAAAATTAGAAATGAAAAGGGAGACATAACAACAGATCCTGAGGAAATTAAAAAAATCATCAGATCCTACTACAAAAGCCTATACTCAACAAAACTGCAAAATCTGGATGAAATGGACAATTTTCTAGACAGATTTCAAATACCAAAGTTAAGTCAGGATCAGATAAACCATCTAAACAGTCCCATAATGCCTAAAGAAATAGAAGCAGTCATTAAAGGTCTCCCTACCAAAAAAAGTCCAGAACCAGATGGGTTCAGTGCAGAATTCTATCAGACCTTCAAAGAAGACCTAATACCAATACTCTACTATCTATCTTACAAAATAGAAACAGAAGGAACAATTCCTTCTATGAGGCCACAATCTCACTGATACCAAAACCTTACAAAGACCCAACAGAAAAAGAAAACTTCAGACCAATTTCCCTTATGAATATTGATGCAAAAATACTCAATAAAATTCTCACAAACTGAATCCAAGAACACATCAAAACGATCATTCATCATGATCAAATAGGCTTCATCCAAGGGATGCAGGGGTGGTTCAATACCCAGAAATCCATCAATGTGATCCACTACATAAACAAACTCAAAAATAAACCACATGGTCATTTTATAAGACCCTGAAAAAGAATTTGACAAAATTCATCATCTCTTCCTGATAAAAATCTTGGAAAGATCAGGAATTCAAGGCCCATACCTAAACATAGTAAAAGCAATATACAGCAAACCAGTAGCCAACATTAACTAAATGGAGAGAAACTTGATGCAATCTCACTAAAATCAGGGACTAGAAAATGTTGCTTCTCTCTCCCTATCTATTCAATATAGTAATTGAAGTTCTAGCTAGAGCAATAAGACAACAAAAGGAGGTCAAAGGGATACAAATTGGAAAGGAAGAAATCAAAATTTCACTATTTGCAGATGATATGATGGTATACTTAAGTGACCTGAAAAACTCCACCAGAGAACTGCTATATCTGATAAACAACATCAGCAAAGTGACTGAATACAAAATTAACTCAAACAAATCAGTAGCCTTCCTATACTCGAAGGATAAACAGGCTGAGAAAGAAATTAGGGAAATGACACCCTTCACAATTGTCACAAACAACATAAAGTATTTTGGTGTGACTCTAACCAAGCAACTGAAAGATCTGTATGAAAAGACCTTCAAGTCTCTGAAGAAAGAAATCGAAGAAGACCTCAGAAGGTGGAAAGATATCCCATGCTCATGGATTGGGAGGATTAATATAGTAAAAATGGCCATCCTGCCAAACAATCTACAGATTCAATGCAATCCCCATTAGAATTCCAATTCAGTTCTTCATAGACTTAGAAAGAGCAATTCTGAAATTCATTTGGAACAACAAAAAACCCAGGATAGCAAAAGCTATCCTTAACAACAAAAGAACTTCTGGGGGGAATCAACATTCCTGACCTCAAGCTGTACCAGAGCAGTAGTGATAAAAACTGCATGGTATTGGTACAGCGACAGGCAGGTAGATCAATGGAATAGAATTGAAGACCCAGAAATTAACCCACACACTTATAGTCACTTGATCTTCGACAAAGGAGCCTAACCACCCAGTGGAAAAAAGATAGCATTTTCAACAAATGGTGCTGGTTCAATTGGCGGTCTACATGTAGAAGAATGAGAATTGATCCATTCCTATCTCCTTGTACAAAGCTCAAGTCCAAGTGGATCAAGACACTCCACATAAAACCAGATACACTGAATCTAATAGAAGAGAAAGGGGGGAAAATTCTTGATCACCTGGGTACTGGGGAAAAGTTCCTGATCAGAACACCAATGGCTTATGCTCTAAGATCAAGAATTGACAAATAGGACCTCATGAAATTGCAAAGCTTCTATAAGGCATAGGACACTGTCAGTAGGACAAAATGGCAACCAACAAATTGGGCAAAGATCTTAACCAATCCTACGTCTGATAGAGGGCTAATATCCAATATATACAAAGAACTCAAGAAGTTAGACTCTAAAAAACCAAATAACCCTATCAAAAAAATTGCGAACAGAGCTAAACAGAGAATTCTCAACTGTGGAAATTCGTAGGGCTGAGAAGCACCTAAAGAAATGTTGAAGATCCTTAGTCATCAGGGAAATGCAAATCAAAACAAGTCTGAGATTCTACCTCACACCAGTCAGAAAGGCTAAAATCAAAAACTCAGGTGACAGCAGATGCTGGCAAAGATGTGAAGAAAGAGGAACACTCGGGAGACCTCTGCCTGGGCTACCAGGTGTCCATAGCCAAACAGCTCCGGAGAAAGATACCCTCCCAGGAGCTTGGAAAAGCTGTGAGTGGGGCTAAGGGGAGGTACACCTCTCACCCAGACCTGCCCGGATCTGCCGGGATCCAGGGCCTGAGAACCTGGGGCCAGGAAACCTCTGAACCTTCCGGTTCCCACCTGTGGGTGGAGACCTCTGCCTGGGCCACCAGGGGCCTGTGCCTGGGAACCTCAACCTGAGCCATAAGGCTCCAAGAGAGAGCCCATATCCCAGGAGTGCTGACACACCTTTGAGCACAGGCAAAACCACCACTTCTGTTCAAACTCACTGGATCAAGAGGAACCCTTGCAAAGCCATCAGGGCATAGGAACCAAGGGACAGCTGGGGACAAGATCCTTCTGATTTCATTCTGCACCCCAGAGCTGACCCTGTGTGACAGCTCTACAAACCCAAACACTTCTCAGAGGGAGCTCGTCTTCAAGGAGTACTGACACAGAGGCCTGCAGGAGGGGCAAGCCACAACCAGACAGAGTAAGATCAGCTAACATCAGAGTCAACAAGGTGGCAAAAGGCAAGGGTAAGAACATAAAGAACAGAAACCAAGAGTACTCGGCACCATCAGAACCCAGCTCCCCCACCACAGCAAGCCCTGGATACCCCAACACACCAGAAAAGCAAGACTCATGTTTTAAATCATTTCTCATGATGATGATAGAAGACGTGAAGAAAGAAATGAATAACACCCTTAAAGAAATACAAGAGAACAGAGATAAACAACTAGAAGCCTTTCAAGAGGAAATACAAAAATCCATTAA
>JAPYYD010004970.1:0-12591 GCA_028551405.1 Uromys caudimaculatus | reverse complement strand
ACTAACAATGTGTTACATGCACAAACACACACCATACATGGTACAAAGAAACTGAGGCTAGACAGGTAATAGGTCCTTGCGAAAGGCTTACAACTATAATTTGACAAATAGATATATTAAATTGATGCCTAAGGTATTATTGTTATACCCATGAATTAATGCATCTCTCAATCTTCATCACAAAAGCTTCCTTTTTGTATTATATAGTCTCTATACAGAGAATCGCAGCTCACAGAATTGTAGAGAGTAATAGATGGCAAAATGCTCACTCGTAAATGGACCATCTATCACAAACCCCCTCCCAAGAGTCAGGTATTATTGAGGAAGAGAGATAGTTAAAATTTAATAGCCAGAGGCAGTGGGTTAAGACAATATGATGGAAGATCACAGAAGACAGTGTATGCATGAGCCTCAAACATAAACCTTAAGCAGAGATGTGGAGGAAGAACAGCTGTGATGTCATTTGGTCATAGTACTAACAGTAATCTTCTTGAATAAATTACCAACTTACTTTCAATTGCTTTAAAGCTCAGAAATGGGACTTCATGTGTTTTCTACTGTCAGTGTAGCAAGTTAATGAGATTCATCTTATTCAACTGAGGTGAGCATCATATATGCCACTGCAAACATGAATAAAATTGGTTCCTTTCATAGACATTTGTACATATAGAATACAAAGGAATTTCTTCTGAACTTCTGTCACTGTCTACTAGGTTCCATAATATTATTAAAGCAAAACATTGCGTATGCATTTTTGGACAGCATGGAACATATTTCAAATTCAAAGTATCACAAAGAAATCATTGTAGGCACAGTGGCCTAGTAACAGCATCTGGGCCTTCTGTAGTATACTTGGCCTGTGTGGTAATGACATCCCTTCAGCAAAAGCACGCACATTTTACTCTCTTCACGAGGTCTCAAAGCATAGAAAAAATAAATGCCCTAACAGGATGTTTTGACAGATAGCTAGTGAAGCAGTTTGGTACATGTGAAATAAATCTAGGCCAAATATCCATGACTCTACATGACTGATTTGAAAAGTGTCAGTGTGGCAGAGTAATGGCTACGTAATTTGGTTGAGATAATATTTTTTCTCATATTGTACACCTGAAGAATTTCCCAGATGTCTTCATATTTACATTATTATACTAGCTGTGTTCTCAGTAGGCAAGAAGCCATTGTCACAATTTACCTCATAAATGCAAGTGATTCTATGAAGTGTGTTAGTGGTACTTTTGCTGACCCTTTCTATGCTTTGTTTTACTTTGTCTCCTTGGCTAAATGGACTAATGTCACAGGCAAAAATAGTGATGACATTTTATTTCACTGTAAACATTAGACAAGTAAAGAAGCAAAAAGATAAGAAGAAACAGCCCTGTGGTTACATTTATGACAGAAAGAATGCCATTGAGTTTATTTTCTGTTGGCCATCTACTGCTGGACATGCAGTCTACCCATAAGAGTATCTCTTTCCCCCCGTGAAACTTCCTGGAAGAAAACTAATTTTTCACTTGCTAGTGGTTAGGAATTAGAGAAAGTTTCTGTGGAAGGCACAGGATTAGGTATCCACTTCTCATTTCATCGCTAGGACCTAGGACAGACTGGTGCAGGACCTGTGCAAGGTATGCAGTCTGTATTAGTTCATATGGCAATTGGTCCTGATGTGTTTAGAAGGCCTTCTTTCTTGATGTCCTCCATCCCCTCTGCCTTTTATACTTTTCCCATCTTCTTCTTCACATGTTTCCCTGAGTTTTGAGCAGAGAGATTTGGTGGAGACATCTTGTTTAGGGCTGAATGTTCCAAGGTCTCTCACTATTTGCATAATGTCTGACTGTAGGTCTCTGTATTTGTTCCCATTTGCTGCAGAAGAAGCTTCTCTAATGAGGAAAGTGTAAGGCACTGATCTCTGAGTATAACAATATCATTGCAAGTTATTTTATTGTTTTGTTCCTTTCAATAGAATAGTGTGTTTGTTTGTTTCTACCCTAGGTCCATGTATTATATTTAGTGTCAAGTTCTTGATCACCATAGCAGCATCAGGTATAGTGTCAAGTGCATGTTCACCCTAACAGCATCAGGAACATCTAGCTCCTGGAGTGAGCATTAAGTCAAATCAGATATTGATTGGTTAATACTTACAAGCGTTGTGTCAATATTGTTCTAGCATATCTTGCTGATATGACACCATTGTAGACTGAAGGATTTGTAGTGGGTTAGTGTTTATGTTTCTCCTTTGGTAATATACAGAGTACCCTCTGGTACCAAGAACATCAGCCCATGGGTTTGATGGTTCTATGTAGGCACCAGACCTATTTCTCCATTTTCATTGATGTGTGTAGGTGTTGTTTTCAGCAATGGCGCCTTGCTGTCAGTTCAGTTAGATGTGACCCATTCCCAGGACTTGAAGCTTCACTTGGTGACAGTAGATTGCCAGATGGAATTAAGTCTCTCCCATTATTTGGCAATTTTATTTAGATTACCTTCGTAAAATTACACATTTTAGGAAGTTTCCATAGAATTTTTAATGATTCTTTAAATGATTCTTAATTTCAGTTGTCTCTCTTCATATTCCCTAAATTCTTCCCCCACCCTGTTTGATCTTCTTATTCCACTCCCCACCCATCCGTAACTACTTGTTCAATTTCCCTTTCCTAGGGAAATATATATATATACACACATATGTGTGTGTATGTATGTATATATATATATATGGATTAGTCTCTTACTCTACCTAACACTGTAGTTTTTATGCTAATACATTTTTAGCAACTACATAAAGAGAAGGTTTGTAAAAAAGATCTTGGTGGAGAGAAAATCCAGGACATTTGGAGATGGTACAAAGGTAGACCTCGTCTAAATAATATGATTATGGAAGTATGTAACCAAAACAAAAGTATTAAATGGAATATAAAATTTTTTCTAGGTTACATACTCCAATTTAATAGAATACAGAATTATCCTGACTTGTTCCCATGTAGTAAGGAAAGTGAAACATGGTAATCTGGCATCTTAAGAAGTGGAATAAAGAAGCATAAATCGTCTTCCAAAGGAAATCATCAGCCATCAGTACTTACGGAAATTTAACAATGGGAGAAGTACTGCTGGGAAATGTTAGAGAAAACCATTCTTCATGTTCTAGGCTCTTCTTGGCTCACTCTGCCCTGACACCCTGAGGTGAAGTAGTTTTAAGCTTTTCAATTTTATTAGCTGGCTTTATTCATAAGAACAACTAAAAATACAAATCAGTCAAAGCAGCGTGGCGTGCTCCTTACACAACTGTGCATTTTTAGCTTCACTATAGGAAATTTGCCAAGTTGGCTTAGGACTCACTCATCATTTACCTACATGTGTGCAGGTATACTCTATACTGTGAATTAATGATGTGAATTAATGATAGATGATGTGCTTAAAGAATGTGTGATTTATGTGTGAGCCACATACATGCAATGCTACTTTTATAGACATTTCCATGAGATTGTTTCTTTTAAGTATATTTAAAGTTTAAGTTTCTTCTTTTTTTTTTTTTTTGGTTTTTCAAGACAGGGTCTCTCTGTGTAGCCCTGGCTGTCCTGGAACTCACCTGTAGACCAGGCTGGCCTCGAACTCAGAAATCCGCCTGTCTCTGCCTTCCAAGTGCTGGGATTAAAGGCGTGCGCCACCACTGCCCGGCTTAAAGTTTATTCCTAAGAAAGATAACCAAATGCTCCAAAGTCAACTACCATTTAATTGAAAGAATGTTTTGAAAAGTCAAGACCAACTTTTATGATGTGCTTTTCTGGAAATCAATTTTTGTTACTGAAAGTAAGCATAAAGTTCAGTAAGCCAGATTATTTTGACCCCCTTTCATATCTTATTTAATAGTTTCACAGGATGAGGATATAATACCTGTGGCAATATTAAGAAAATCATTTATATTTGTTTGAGATACACAAATGTTTAATTGTGTATTATTCAGAACAGAGGGATCCTAATTGAGAGCCATGTTATCTGAAAATCACAACTATGCATGACATATGAATTCTGAAGGGATATTTACAAATATTTTGGCAATAATCATTTACCAGATGGAAGTGATGTGTGTTTTTGCAAGTCAAACACTTCTTTTTTATGATAATTGTCTGTGCTTGAGGTAATTTATTCTGACTTTGCAATACAGATCCAAGTTTTCTGTCCTGTACACAGTCAATCCAGCTTTCAACTATCCAAAAATCAAGATTATATTGAGAATCTATTTGACTAATGAATATATTAAATTAGGATGTCTTATTACTATTTATTTATTCTCAGGTAAAACTTCTGAACAAACTTTAATGTAAATTTTCACTCATGAACTGCAGCTTTGAAAACACTGTTGCAATGCTCAGTTCTAACATGGCAGAAATCACATGCAAGCCTTTGTTTTATAAGGCATAAAGTATTAAGGATTATTTCCCATTTTATGTGGCAAATTATTATTATCTTTCTATCTGTAATGGAAAGGACATAATACATCTGATGGGACACAAGATATGGATATGTGACTAGTCTACCCTTCTTAGTCCCATACTTCTGTTTGCAGATGTACAAGTATTTTTAAGTTAAAATACAATGTCAAAGGACTATGGATCTTTAGTAATAGAGTGTTAGTTATAGATCTTAGTAATAGAGCTTAGTAATAGAACTTTAAAAGTGGTCCCTTGAAAATAACTTCAGATCTACATCTACCAAGAACAAATGTTGACAAGGAATGTATTATGAGAATAGTTATGCTATGACCTCCATTAAAATGGACAAAAATGATCACATGTACACAAATACAGCATCCAGACTCTCTAAATATTAAGTTTTCCTTTGGCTTCTATAGAGAGCAAAGAGAAAGTCAGAGGATTTCATGTGTACCTTATGTGAGATGGTTCCAGCAAAGATCAAAAATTTCTATTCACTGGTCCAGTAACACTCACAGTATATGGAGATCAGAATGTCCCTTCACATTTCTCTCCTTGGTGAAGTATAAGAATTCACTTGATCCAGAAATGGAGGTTTTGAGAAGACAAGATGCAGAAGTCAGAATTGGGAAAATACAATGACAACAAAATTAGAAAGATTAAAGTACAAGCTATAAAATAATGAGGGTGGATCAGGAGTTATGGGAACCATCCCACACATTTAGAAATTTACTCCAACTATTTCTAAGAATATGAAATATTTTACACAAGTTTTCAGGCTGAGTGGGCATCACATAGCATTGCAAGGAAACCCTGAGTGTCACAGTCCTTTTCCTGTCCTTATAACTAAACACAGCAAGACTGGGTGATTACAAATAAGAGCTTCTTATGCTCACACATTTGAAGACTGAGAAGCTGAAGGTTGGGTAGCTACAACTAATGAGATTCTTCTTGATCTTGGATTGAGGAAGGCATCACCAACCAGTTAGATTAACTATCAAATTGCTTCTGCCCCATGTCCTAAAAAAATTTCATATATTAATACCTAGGCTAAGAGTACAATAAACAGAAGTAAACTACTCTATTGTCATAGTTTACATCTCTACTGATTGGCATGATGTCTTGGTTTTTCCCCTGAACAAGCGTTTGTGTCTTTAGTGCATGTTGTGGCAGGAAAATTCTGCCTCTCACATAAGCATGAATGTTAGCATTTTGTGACAAATCTTGAAGGTCTGCTCCTTAGCTTTTTAATGCTTTCAGTAATTTTCATAAGGTACCTGTGTTTTATTTACCATTTTGATAAGTACAATTTGGTGTTATGACTCTGCTTGTTATATCACAATGTGTCATTTATGTGTCTTTGATATTTTAGAATAAAGACATTTCCTCTTTCTCCATCATCTTGTATTAGCAGACTAATTTGTAGTGTATACAAAATCCTTAGGTAACAGTAATTTACATTTTTTCTATTAGTTGTTACTCTTTAGTGTTTCCTTAATGCACTAAAATGTGTATTTGCCACCTTTTGAGAAAGTAAAATGAAAATTACATTAATGAAAACGTTATAAGCAGGAATCAGCAGACAAGTCATGAAAAAGAATAAAGCCAAATCCTTAACAACTTTTTGAATATGAAGCAAAATTTAAAGCTTTTAGGATTAAACACTGATTATAGCAAAGTAGGTACACAGACACAATGACATACAAACAAACACACAGACACATGTATGGAAAAAGCACTGACCCACAGAGGCACACACATACACACACACACACACACAGAGAGAGAGAGAGAGAGAGAGAGAGAGAGAGAGAGAGAGAGAGAGAGAGAGAAACAGACACACAGACAGACAAACACAGAGAGAGAAACATAGACACAGACAGGCAGGCAGGCATCAGTATAATATATAAAACCTATAAACACACATACTTAAAACACATACTACACATAGAAAAACAACTATAATATTGTTTTCACCCAGTGTTAAAAGAAGACCAAATAAATCAGAGACAAATAAACTCATACTTTAATTCCCCCATATAAAAAGCTGACATGAGCATTTCCAGCTTTAAAATACTCCAGGCAAGTATGCGTCTTTGAGCAATATGATGGAAATAAAGTTAGCGAACACTTGCTAGAGATGCTAAATAAAAAGCACAAGATTTAAAAGGATACATTATTCCCTCCATAAACTGCTGGCATCTACTTTATAAATGGGAATTAAATTTGTAGCGTATACAAAATCCTTAGGTAACAGTAATTTACATTTTTTCTATTAGTTGTTACTCTTTAGTGTTTCCTTAATGCACTAAAATGTGTATTTGCCACCTTTTGAGAAAGTAAAATGAAAATGATACAAGTAGGATTACATTAATGAAAACGTTATAAGCAGGAATCAGCAGTGACATTCAGGAAGCTCAGCAGCTTTGCTACTCTGCATTTCAGGAGAGTTGGAGGCATTTTAAAGTGAGAGGCTAGCTTCCTCTCAAGGGACTCCATGACTACAGCAGAAGAATCATGGGAAGTGGTTATGACATTCAGTCATTTTCAGCTCTCTTGCCATATTGGAACAGCCACAGTTGGACGAAGAGTAGCAAACTGTGCACAGGGTCAGTAGGGCATAAAAAAAGGGTGGTGATTCAAAGTCCAAGTGCCTCCTTTTTGTTTTACTTCAGTTCTGAATAAACACAATGGTCTTTCACAAATTTATTTATTTTCTGGTATCAGTCTGTTCCTATGTGAGGATAATTTATTCTGATATTCTGATTGGATACAGATTATCATCTAGTAAAAATACAAAACATTCAAACGTTACTACATAGTGGATAATCAAGTGCCTCTCCAGACATGTAGTTTTATTCTCTGGCCATGTTCAGGTTGTGCATTGTTCTGAGTGCCCATGGAGTCATGGCACATATATATTACATGGGACTACTCAATCAGGTTATTAGATAAGTCATCAGCTACACTGAACTTCCTAGGATAATTCCATGGCACACAGTTATGCAATAGACTTACATCAACTTTGTACAAAATGCCTAAGAAACTTGGGCAAATAATGTTCATGAATGGGCTGTCCTTTTGCATAGAGAGTCACATGTGCTGAACACAATCATTGAGCAGAACAGACGCTTCAATTAATATAGATAGATAGATAGATAGATAGATAGATAGATAGATAGATAGATGTGTGTGTGTGTGTGTGTGTGTGTGTGTGAGTTTGTGTGTGTATTTCTCTCCCCTACTCTGAAGAGCAAATAATTACTGCTTCAGGCAATTATTCCACTTCTTGATCTTTCCAAGTGGCAAATGAAAGTATTGTTTCACATTTTTTTTTAAAACTTTTACTCCATATTCCCATATTTAAGAAAAGAGGATCATTTAACTAACTGTTGCATGCTTCTTCCCTGCATTCCTAAAGTGAGTGGCTTACTCCATTTGATATGACACCTCATATTCTATTTGTGCTCCCTAATAAACTACCCAAGTATCAAGAGAGCACCATAACAGCAGGTGTTTTTTATAACTAACCTGATCCCAGTTGTACTAATATTTAATCAATTAGAATTAGGAATGTTTGAAGCATGAGAATCTTATAACCCTCAGAGTAACTCCTCCTATCTTTCATCTAGGCTGTGATTAATTATTGCTTTCCCACACAATAGGTAAGTGAATTGCAAAGCTTTTCTTCCAATGATCTGTCAGGAAGGTTTGCTGACTTAAGACCAACTGAAGTTTTCTTGTCAGAAATGTACTCACCTGTTTCTCAAAATATGTAAGTGTGCACATTTTAAAAAATGATTCCAAATATATGTGTTTTAGCCCAAAGGTTTAATGTATTTTTCAAAAGTTACAGAGAGCTGCTGTTCTATGCCAAGTTCTTTGCAAAGCTGTGGTTTTGTGCATGTGGAGGCAGGGCGCGTACTTATTTTGGGAATCAATATCTGTCTTTCCATAAACAGCTGATATCATTAGGTTCTGTTATTCCAAGACCACAGAATACACTTAATATTTTCTTGACATTTATAGGAGAATTTTACCAGTCGTGTCCAAAAAGCAATAACATTGCAGATGCACTATTTCCATACAAACAGGTGTAGCATTCCATGTAAACTGTGTCTACATGCTTAGATGATGCTTTCCCCAAAGATATTCTTTATACAGTGTAGACAAGAGTGGATCTGGAAGGGGGAAACTGTTGTCCTACACATTTCACTTGTTTATACCCAAATCCATGTATCAAATTGCCAAGAATATATGGAAATATACTATTGTCTTCTTATTAATAACATGATATGAATGGTGATATATGTTTCTTAACAATATTTGTGGGCATTCTGTGTGCTTAATGTCAAAGTGAAATTAATATACTCATAATAAAATAGATTATAGAGATGCTCCTAAAATTTTCAAATACTATATAATAGGACATAATTAGTTTGCAACAACCACCTGATAGCTCTGGCAGATAATACCCTCACAGAAATAGCACTACACAGTATAGTGATGATGAACCAAATGTTGAATATTCAAAAGTATGTACTATCTTCATTCACAGAGCAAACAAAAACAGAAACTGGAATCAACACCTTTCTTGCCTTTGAATAAAACAGGCTCTAGTAAGGGGAGTGGTAGTCAGAGGTAATGAGGGAAGGTATTCTATAAAAGGAGAGGATATGGGATCCGGAATAATCAGAAGCTAGGAAGGTTTGTAGTAAATGAGATGGTACAAATGTTCATCAGTCTCCAAGGGAATTGGAGTGTCATGGCTGAGTCTTCTTCAGCCAAGCTGTATGAATTACGGAAGAGATTCCTGGATATTCTGAATCCAGGCCACTCTGACTCTTTTGTGTATATGATTATCTTTATTGATATCAGTTGAATCACGAATTAAAACTGAAGCTAGGTTTAAATGTTTCTTTATTAAGAAATTACAATACTAAATAACAAATCTGTTGTACTGATATAATTAAGTTATATGGATGATGAATATATTATTAAACATAAAAATTATTTCCAGGTAATATGAATAATTACATTTGTCTCCCTACTTGTGGATATATAAACATATATACTACTTCAGCAAATCAGTATAAATATTAACAAGGAAAAATTGGCACCATCTCAGATAGTACTATAAAATACTTTTAGTTCATGGACCTCATAATATGCTCATCATGACCAAGGGATATTATTCCATATCTTAAAAATAATTTTTGTAAAGGCAATGTATAGCCCTTTAAAATAAGGCATGACATGAACTTCTAATCCTCTTGACATTTCTTCTGCTTGTTTTTCAGGAGAACATAAGCTGTATTGCTACAGCAGTGAACTACCTTGACTTGTCTATTTTTTTTTGAGATATAGCATTTAAAGATTTTTAAATTGCTCATGCATTCAAATGCTTTTACTTTGAAGGCAGACTATAAGCTTAACTCTGTTTTAGCAACTAAACCAATTCTTTGTGCACATGACTGTTGACAGAAGGCTAGACTTTCTCCCTGTTTTCTCACATCTGTGCACAGGTATCAGTGTGACTGATACCATCCTACGTCTCCTCATCTCCACCTTCCTCAAAATTCCCTTTCTTTGTAGTCATAATGTCTGTCAGTTTGTTGGATCTTGTATTCAAATACAGGAGTAGATAAATAAATAAATAGAATTCACTTGTGTTCTGTTGCATGTGTGTTTAGTTAAAATTTACATGCAAGAATAAAGCTTGTATATGTAATCAGAATGTTTTGGGAAAACATAAACATAATGTACATTTTTTGAAAGAAATACATAAGTTACAGGAATTAGATTTCAGGGGAAATGATTACTTCTCACTCTGGTGTTTGGCCATGTAGTTGCCACTTTCAGCATTCTCTTTTGTTGTTTGGTTAAAGCTTCTTCCTCCTCCTCCTCCTCCTCCTCCTCCTCCTCCTCCTCCTCCTCCTCCTCCTCCTCCTCCTCCTCCTTCTCTTCTTCTTCTTCTTCTTCTTCTTTTTTTTTTAGAATTTTAAACTGTAAATTTTCACTGGAGAATTTCATATGCAGTGCTGTATGTACAGTATTTTCACACCCTACTCCACTATCATCCTCCGGTCCTTCCCTACTCTCTCTCCAATTCAGGACTGTTTCTTTATTATTTAATTATTTTTAAATTTTATTTATTATTTAATTTCTTTTATATTTTAATCATTATTTAATTATTTTTCTTTAATTATTATTATTTCATGCACAGACACATGCAAACACATTATGAAACTCAGTCTTTTCTCCTTTACCTCATACATCATTTGTGTTTGAAATATCAGAGATGCTTATGTTCTTTGTACTTGCTTTAATGATGTTATAATTTTTAAATTTTATTGATGTTCTTTCTTCATATTTGAAATAATATTTTAATTATCTATGTTATTTTATGTTCCTTTTACCGACTGAAGGACCCATCTCCTCTTACAATGTTAACATAGAGCTTTTGGGTTTTGCTACAGATTTCATAGCTAACTCATCAGGCTCACCATAGTTCTTGGAACTGGTGCCACTAACTTTTTCACCTCAGTAAAATTGATCTCTTGCAAGCTGGCACATCAGGCCTCTTTCTCAGAGCGAGATGTGTAGTCTAGGTTCTCCGTGCTGTAGCCCTGCTCCGTGGTGTATCGAGCCCACGTACATTCCAACTTTTCAACCTCCGTGCATCCTTCCAACATCCTTCTACTAGTAGTGTTAATGGGCTTTAATTTTATGCACATACCTTTGCTTAGATTGTTCTCCTTCATTCAGTTCTGTCTTTACTCATACATACATATGCACACAAAAACACATGTACACATGCAGACACACATATACACATGTACATGTACAAATTATATGGGTGCCCATGTACATATGCATAGGCACAGACATACATAAAATACACATATACACAAATGATGCACACGTAATAAACACATACTCATGGATGTATACACATCTATACAAATGTACATACATGTACATATGCACACACATAGAAATAAAGCAAACTTGCAGTTCTATATGTATTACATGGGTTATATCAATACAATGAACCAAGATACAGATTCTGTTACCCATCCATTTTGTAAATGAGGTGATTGTTACAATTCATTGTCCCATTGCTGAGTCCCAAATCCTATTTGAAAACCATATTTTCAAACTCAGAACTCTTCATTATATACTATTGTTTGCTTCCACCGCTCAAAGACTTTCATATTTGAAAAAAAAATCCAATATGTAAAACATCTTAGTTTCCACTTTATTTCATTATTTTCCTCCCTTGTGCAGTCACCTATCAATAGAGGGTCATTATGTTAATAAAATCTTTGGCAGCTTAGGTAAACAAAGCTGGGAGTTCAAGCTCTATAAAGTCCTCAAAGGGCTATCATTGTGCAAAAATGTCACTATTGTTATTTCCCCTCGAGGTTTGCATGAAGTTTGTTGAAACCCAACCAGGAAGAACTTTGCAGAATCTCAGTCTCCAGCACTTCTGCTCCCATCCTTTGCTCATGGTTCACTAAGCACAGATGCTCACAGAAAGACAGACCCCTTCCACAGCTTTGTCCAGAGTCACCTTTCTGTGCTACATTTCAATAGTTGTGTGGTTTCTATGACGTGTTCCTAACCCTCTTCACTGCTCTCTACTTATTTTTCCATCATTCATGTAGGCTCCATTTGTATTTCTTAGTTAAAAAAACTAGATTTGTGTTGATTTATTTATTAGCATACAATAACACACATTATATTTATAAATATGTATCATTGTATATAATTATGAACAGTGTATACAGTGTACTTTAATGGAAATCTCCTCTTGTATTCTGTATCTGCTTCTTTCTCTTGTGGATTCCATTTTACTTCTCATGTTTCCACTACCATTTCTAGTTTTGAAGGCACCACAATGCTTGAAATAAGATAACAATTCATAGGGACAAGAACTTAGTATTTCTTAATATTGTTAGGATATGTTTCATTCTTACAATATTTAGTAGGCTGCATTGGACCATGGGAGATGATGGATAGGGCTTTGTAGCACAGCAATATACCAAAACTGTATTCTATTTCTAAGAAAATATGTTTGGGAAAGTGTGGTAAGGGAGATAGATCACTGATGAGAAGCAAAAACCATGACCTATAACAATTATTTCAAAAATTGAATAACTGT
>JAPYYD010004969.1:0-12591 GCA_028551405.1 Uromys caudimaculatus | reverse complement strand
GCATTAGCTTCTTTTTGTTCTAGGGCTTTCAGGTGTGCTGTTAAGCTGCTAGTGTATACTCTCTCCACTTTCTCTTTGGAGGCACTCAAAGCTATGAGTTTTCCTCTTAACACTGCTTTCATTGTGTCCCATAAGTTTGGGTATGTTGTATTTTCATTTTCATTAAATTCAAGGAAGTCTTTAATTTCTTTCTTTATTTCTTCCTTGATCAAGTTATCATTGAGTAGAGCATTGTTCAGCTTCCACGTGTATGTGGGCTTTCTGTTGTTATTGCTGCCATTGAAGACCAGCCTTAATCCATAGTGATCTGATAGGAGGCATGGGATTATTTCAGTCTTCTTGTATGTGTTGAGGTTTGTTTTGTGACCGATTATATGGTCAATTTTGGAGAAGGTACCATGAGGTGCTGAGAAGAAGGTATATTCTTTTGATTTAGGATGAAATGCTCTATAGATATCTGTTAAATCTATTTGGTTCATAACGTCTGTTAGTTTCACTGTGTCTCTGTTTAGTTTGTGATTCCAAGATCTGTCCATTGATGATAATGGGTTGTTGAAGCCTCCTACTATTATTGTGTGAGGTGCAATGTGTGCTTTGAGCTTTAGTAAGGTTTCTTTTATGAATGTGGGTGCCCTTGCATTTGGAGCATAGATGTTTAGAATTGAGAGTTCTTCTTGATAGATTTTTCCTTTGATGAGTATTAAGTGTCCATCCTTATCTTTTTTTGATGACTTTTGGGTGAAAGTCGATTTTATACGATATTAGAATGGCTTCTCCAGCCTGTTTCTTGGGACCATTTGCCTGCAAAGTTGTTTTCCAGCCCTTTACTCTGAGGTAGTGTTTGTCTTTATCACAGAGGTGTGTTTCCTGAATGCAGCAAAATACTGAGTCCTGTTTATGGATCCAGTTTGTCAGTCTATGTCTTTTTATTGGGGAATTGAGTCCATTGATGTTAAGAGATATTAAGAAATAGTGATTGTTGGTTCCTGTTATTTTAGATGTTACTTTTACGTTTGTGTGGCTATCTTCTTTTGAGTTTGTTGAAAGATTACTTTCTTGCTTTTCCTAGGGTGTAGTTTCCCTCCTTGAGTTGACGTTTACCACCTATTATCCTTTGTAGGGCTGGGTTTGTGGAAACATATTGTATAAATTTGGTTTTGTCATAGAATATTTTGGTTTTACCATCTATGGTAATTGAGAGTTTTGCTGGGTATAGCAGCCTGGGCTATGTAACTTCTCTTTAAGCAGTGAGTCTCTTTATTGTGCATGTGAGCTACCTGAAAGTCCTTGTGAGGGGCAGATTCTGATCAGTCTGGGTGTGGAGGGTGAGGCTCTACAGTGTGTGTGTGTGTGTGTGTGTGTGTGTGTGTGTGTGTGTGTGTGTTTGTGTTATGTGCATGCGTATACATATAGATGTGAATGTGTATGTCTGTATATGCACATGCATGTAGAATCCAAAGGTCAGTGTCATGTGTTGTTCTCTTTTTAATTTTTGAGGCAGGGTATCTCACTGAACCAGTTTGGCTTGACTGGTTGGTTAGCAAGTCCCCAGCATACTCCTGTCTCCACTCCATTAGCACTGGGAGTACAGACTATTGAACTGCAGAGATCAGGGCCCACTCATGCTGCAAGTTGCTGGTGCTGGGACCTGAATTTTCATCAGAGACCCTGCCATGCTCTTGCCTCTGTCTGTCTGTCCATGGTATTAATAAATCTTGTGACTAAAGGAACAGTCTGTGCCTTCATTCCCTTTATAGTATTTGAAACCTTTCAAGTTCCTATAATAAGCATGTATTATCTAGAAAAATGTCAATATTATTCAGTGCAAAGTTTCCACTATGTATGCATGTATGTATGTATGTTTTTCGAGACAGGGTTTCTCTGTGTAGCCCTGGCTGTCCTGGAACTCGCTCTATAAACCAGGCTGGCCTCAGACTCAGAGATCTGCCAGCCTCTGCCTCCTGAGTGCTGGGATTAAAGGTGTGCGGCATTACCACTTGGCACTGTTCTTCTTGTTGCAAAGGAACTTTATCTGTCCCTTCATTTTCCACCTCCTGGCCCTACTGAGGGAAAAGGCCCTGCTCTCAAAAACATGTTTTTTTTTTTTCTGTCCCATCTGCTTATCATTACTGTCCCCCCCCACCCATTGCCTGATGGGGGAGGGCAACTTCTCTAAACCATAGCAGGGTGGCCAACCAAGCCTGGTTGCTGCATGGCCATACCTCACTCCCTGTGACCACCTATCCTCACCAGAATCTTTCTCTGACCCACCTTGAGTGACAGGACAGGGTGACAGGGGAAGGATGAGGTCAGGTACTGCTCAGCTGTGCTTCCGCCAAGTGTGGCTTGGGAGTGCAGCCCTGCAGCTGTGGACCGAGCCAAGCAGCCAGCCACATCCACAGCCGCTGATTCTCCCAGGGGCCCAAAGCCATGGAGCCAGATGCCGTTTCCAGAACAAAAAAGCGGTGTAGAACTTGGCCTCCCAACGGTGCATCTGTCCAACTTATCTTCCACTTTGTCACAGATAATAAACTCTGTGAGGAGGGGCGGAGAAAACAGAACAGGGACATATCTTGACTTTGAAAAGTCATAATAGAGCAATGTTTTTTTTTGCCAAAACATTTATTCTGGAGTTTCTCAGATTTCTTAGTTTGAATTCACATTGTCATAAACTTTGGGGAGGAGAAGAAGTCTGGTGTTGAGCTGTTAGGACAGGCTCTGCCTGATTCTTCTGCTCTTATGTCCCACAGAGCTTGAAGTGGAGGCTTTGTTTTGCTTGAGAAAAAGTGAAAATCCTTCCCCACAGCTTTCCACAGTGAAACTTCTTTTGTTAATCTGTTGACCCTTCCAAGTCGCCTGGGTATTGTTTGCAATTGTGAACATCCAGGAATGTCTGGATGAGGAAACATTCCCTTCTGGAGAGAAGACAGAGGTCTTTCCATAAGACACAGGAAGTAAATGAAACGTACAAGGCTTAGGAAGTTTCTGAAAAGTTTTAAGAGCCACAGGGGTCCTCAACAAGGTTACATAAAACTAGTAAGTCATTACCAGGGGAGGGGAGATTTTCCCATGAGATCTTGATGTGCTGTCTATCTGCAAGTTGTGTAGGGAGGTTAAGGATTGCAGCTTTCCTGAACTGGCAATCATGCTAAGGTGGCTTTAAGTTGCCTGGGAGTGATCCAGACAGCTTGCTCGTTTACTAAGTTAGACTTGGGTGGAATATTTTGTGTTGTGGTCCACCCTTTCTGGGATGAAGAACTGTTTGTCTGTCTCCTCTGGAAAGGTCTTAGAACACATTGGAAGTTATACCTGAGCCTGGTTTCTGCGTATTGGACTGTGCCTGGTGGAGGTCTCTGTCCTCCTTGGAAAGATAGACTTTTCTAAATAACACAAATTATTAAAAGAGGACACAAGATCACAGGAAGGAGGCTGAGACAAAATTTCTGTTTGGATGAGGTTTTGTGTTTTGTTTTTTGTTTTCTGAAAGCTACAGCATGAGGGCCAGAGGCAGCCATGATGGGCCCTGAAGGCAGAGAGCCTTCAAGTCTTGTCCATTTCAAGGAAAAGGGGGATTTCTTGCCCTTAAGGGTTTCCAGTTATAGAGAAGGGAAGGTTCCATGCTACTTGACTTAGCCTCTGTGCTAAACATAAGAGAGGTACTGATAAGGACTGGCTATAGCTGAAGGTGATCATGAATCTGGACGGAAGGCATGGGAGGTGTAGGCTGCAGCTACAAATGTGGCAGGAGGCAGAAGGGGGACTGTTAAGTCACAGCGGGAGGAGAAGGACACAGCCTGGCTTGTGGGAGAGAAGGAGGGTCTGTAACCTAACTGGCTACTTGTCACTTCCTGTGCCTACAGGATATTCTGTACCTTCGTGGGGTGGGGCACCTTTTCTTGGAGAACAAAAGAGTTGCATGGACTCTGCCTGACTCCATTTTAGTTCTTGTGTCCTGGAATCACTGTTTTCTCAGTTGCTGGGCCAGTGGCCCTACATCTTAAGTTACATCCATTTTGACTGTAAACAGCTGGCAGGACTCTGCACAGGCTCAAAGCACTAGGCCTAACCCTGGATTGTATCTCCATTTGGACCAAGGAGGTTTTGTCCTGAGATTCAGGCCTTCCCCATAGACTTAAGTGACAGATATTTGTTATGTTTCCTTGGCCAGATTGAGATCTAACATACCTTGCCTGTGTCTTGAGCTGGGACATGTCTCTGTCTGCCCCTGGGGATGCTGGGGACTCTAGTATATTCCTATTCCATGAACCTGCTGGTGTTTTTTCTCTGAAGGTTCCTTTCTACTTGGCTCTTCTTAGTGTCTTGCCTGCCCCTGTGTGCTGAGTTCCTGGCTTGCCTGAACCACTTCCATTCTTTGTTCTCTTAAATCCACTGGACACTGTATTCCAACTCTTGGGCTAAACTTCTAGATGCCTGTCCATTGGGTGGGTCTGAGTCTACATTTGGTTGTTTTTGGGTCATTTTGTCCTGATGTAAAGAAGAGGCACACACATGTCTGTATTTCAAGATGTAGCAGTTCTCTCCTGGAAGGGCCAGCCTATGTGAACAACCTTTCATGTCACAGTGGAAACTGTCTTAGAAGTGTCTCCTTATGACATGGATCATTTCTGAAACTCTGCTGAAGCTCGCCCAATTCATGAGCCCTCTGAGTGAATGGAGACAGAGGCCAGTCAGCAGAGAGTATATATGGCCATTAATGGTTACCCTCCTGTCTACAGGAATTAGGGCAAGCTGCTTTAAGAGGCTTAGGGAAAGAAAAAAAAAAAAAAAAAACCCAGAGACCACTCAATTCTCTCCCTTTAGCTTGCCCTGTTGCAGGCTGGCAGCTCATGCGTGTTTAGGTTTTGCTGTGGTTGGGTACATCATTGGCTCTGAGAAAATACTGGACAAAACCTTGTTCTTTAGGATCTGTGCAGGCAGAGTGGGATTTGTTTATTATTTATTATGAGCAAAAAAGCTGTAATGGTATTATTAAATAGGTTATAATATTTAAGAAAAAGGATAAAATATGACTAGTGGTAGAAGTGAGTTTGGAACCAAGCTGGGTGAAAGGATGTAGGCCACTGGCAAGTCTAGTTAGAGTTGATTCTGACACAAAGCTTTGAGAGTAATGCCCACATCCTGACCTTATGAAACCACTCCCCAGTCTGAGGCAGTCTGGGCACCTCTCCTCCTCTGTGCTGTTAGAACAGAAGGGATGTGTTGAGAGAGAGAACGTAAACTGGGCGATTGACAGCCTGCTAGGTGAGAAGGAAAGACTGCTGCTGATTTTTCTGAAGTACTAGGGGTTCTCTATGGAGGTTAACCCTGGAGATGGTGATCCAGGCTGACTGGAAGGTGGCTCTGATGCCAGCTATGTTCTCTCAAGCCCTGGTTCAGCCAGTTACTAGTTGTACATGCGTGCACACTTGTCCTAAGTGTCATTTCCTTCATCTGTGTCTTGCTGTGACAATGCCACCTATTCTGTAGGCCATCAAGAGAGGAACGCAGTGCATGGGGTCATGTAAGATTGCATGGGAAGCTATTACAAAACTCCTAACAGAGAGAAGCATAAATAGTGTCCCTGTGTGTGTGTGTGTGTGTGTGTGTGTGTGTGTGTGTTTAGAGGATTTTGCTCTTTTCTTCCATAACAACCTGGTACTTTTTAAAAAACCAGTACTTTCTTCAAAGATGTCAAAATACTTTTATTTTTGAATCTTATGGTATGAATAAGAATGAAATACTAACATGTGTATCTCATTTACTTAATAGTAAGATAGAGGCCAAACCTACTTCATTTTGGGACCGGCCTCCATCTTAAAAAAAACAGAGCCTGAGAACTTGACCTACAGCTGAACCCAAGCTGCACCCAAGCACCAGGAAGGACCCCACAGCTTGTCCTTGGCCCGTACCCCAGAGTCACTCCCTGGCCACTTCCTAGCAGCAGTCAATCAAAGATTAGTCTGACTGTTTCAGATGGACTTTCAGAGCATTTGTGATTGTTCATGGTTTTGCTTCAAAGTGCCCACCTGTTGGCTTAAACCCCTTGCTTGCTTGCCATTCCCTATAAAACCCTATCCCGATGAGGGCTTGGGGCGCTCCACCCTTCCGTCCTGCTGGGTCAGGGTTGGAGGAGAGCCCAAGATCAAGCCTGTAATAAAGAGACCCTAATGCGATTACATCGGAATTGACTCCTTGGTGGTCTTTCAGGGTTCACGAACGTTTCTTGGCACAACAATAGCATGCAGCAAATGAATGCAGTAGAATATGCACTCACACGGAAGGCATCATGCTTCAGGATTGCATTATTCATAAGATCTTGGTACCTTGCAGGGTGGTCTGGAAGGGAACCAGGTTCAAAGTTGTGTGGTATTTGTCCTGTTCATGTCTTTATGTAATTAAAGGTTTAACCTCATTTTGGAGATGAAACATCTAAATTTTCAACTCTCATTATTAGAAGCTCTCCTAGCCTCTTACTTAACAATCCCTGACTTATTCTACAGCAAGAAGAGGAGAAAAACCTCAGCGTGGTACAAGCATTGTGATACAGAACAGATGCAGCCTAGGGCATGTGCTTGAACCTGTCTCCAATGTTAGAAGATTAAATGAAGGTGTGCTGCGTCCTCAGGCTTCAGTGCCCCCATCCTTTGGCCAAAGAGCAGGGATTAGGTCATGCCTAACATCTCTACTCTAAATCCTTTATGTGCCACGAAGCTTTCATGAAGGTCGAAATAATAGCTAAGTAGACAATTTGATCTCCAGATACCAAGTAAGTTAATTAGGATGACTTCTTAGAATAAGCAACACGAATAGTTCCCTTTGGACCTACTTGTATCCTTACAGGATTGAAAATATCAGGAGAACCACCCACTGGAGATGAATTGGGAAGCAACTAAAAACTGTACCTCCCCGGCAAGGTTAGAGAGGAGGCTCTGGGGAGGGGGCCAGCAGGGCTTTCCACTGGACAGACCCACTATTTCCATCTAGACTTTCCTTCATTTATTCTCTCATTGGCCTCTGTGTTTTCCCACTCAGAACCTTATAGTCCATGATTAGACTTTCATCATTTTTTATATATCAAAATGAAGAAGATATGCTAGAATATTCCAGGGCAGTAAAAGTAATTGCGTTTATAAAACACAATTACAACTGTTCTCAGTTCCTCTCAGCCCATGTGGATGAGTCAGAAAGTGGGAAGATATTTTCCAATAAATAATTCACATATCTGGGTGTGCCTGAATATTTAGATGAGGAATGAGGAGATAGAAGTTTATCACTTTATTTAATGTGAGTATTAAAAATAGGAGATACACGAAGTCTGAGGAAAAGATGAGACAGAAGCAGAGTGCTGGAGCGTGCTCTGGCTGAAAGCTGGGAAACGACGAAGCCGAGGGCTTTTGTTTCCTAGACTGTAAGCACTTTCTGGCTGGAGGAACAGATTTCTTTTTATTATCTGTGTGAATAATGAAGTCTCGGGATGTGCTGGGAGTGTGTTAGCTCTTGTTCTCAAATTTCACTCTTAGAATTTTATTCCTTTCGATTCTGAAGACCCTTCGTCCTGAGGCCCCAAGTAAACACACAGCTATTTATGGGCAATATGACGAACTTGGTCCTTTACGGGTTTTGAGCTCAGGGTGGTATCTGAAGATGATACAGTGAGTAGAAGAGGAGATGAAGGGGCACAATCTCTATAGCCCAGATGTAGCCCAGGCTGTGTTTCCTGGGGCTGTTTGAGAGACTGGAGGCTCAGAGGCATGCTGTTAGACCCATTAGTTCAAATGCTGAGGTTATCCTGACCAGAAGATCATACAACTCACTCATGGAAAGGAAATGCACAGATTCCAGGGGAAAGAGGAGTTGCTCACATGTATGGAGTAGCTGCCATCGCTACTGATAGACATGCGTTGTACTCACTACTGAATCCATTAGAGAATTGTTAGGAATGAAGCCAGGGAGCTCATGTCTTTGTTGCAGGGGTCACTGGGTGTCTTTCTCCACCTAGTGGCCATTGGGTTCCAACCTCAGAGCTAAAAACAGACTGAGAGGAAACAAGCATGGCTTCTGGTGTCCCGGACTGAACGGCACATCTGAGCAGGTGTTTGAAAAGCTAGCAGGCATCCCAATAATTAGGCTGCCTTGCAACATTTCCACTGTTTGGTGGGAATGCTTGTGATTAGGTAACACCAGCGATGGAGTGAAGTGTGGATACTTCTGCCTCACGCCATGCTCATATCATAAACGTCACGTCTCAAAACACAAAACAGAAGAAAAGAGTCAGAGTTCTCATAATTATTAGCTTTACACGATGCTCCACCAGTCTCTGTGATGCACTGGCAGTATTAAGCATCCAGTAGAATCTCGAATTGTATCAGTGCCTTGCTTTTTATACATTGCTATGATTGTTTCTAGTCTTCAGATAATTTTAAATTATGTATAAAAAAGTGCTGGAATCCACTTCCCAGTAATTGCATCTTTAAAGTGTATCCAAGTTGTTTTCCTGTTGTTCTCGGCAGCATTTGACAGTGTTGAATACTCCCTCTTACAGATTCTCCTATCCTCTGGTTTCCATGACACCGCCCTCTCCTGTTGCCTCCTGCTTCCCTGGTAAGACTGTACTTTTCTGTGTTCCAGAACATTATCTCTCACAGTTGCTTAAACACTATGGAAATTCAAGGTTCACTCTTTGTATGTGAGTGTGTGCTGTATATGTGTGCAACATATGTGGACATGTATGTGTGTGTACCATGCTCATCCAAAGGCTGGAGGAAGATGCTGTGTGTTCTGCCCTATCAATCTCTACCTTAGTCCTCCAAGATAGGGTCTCTCACTGACCGTGGAAATGGGCTGGCAGCCATCTATCTTAAATGATACTCTTGTCTACCCCTAAACTGCCAGTGATGAGGTTATAAACATGTTTAACCAGGTCTGACTTTTTACATGGGTGTTAGGATTTGAACTCAGGTCCTCATGCTTGGATAGCATGTGCTCTTACCAATGGAGCCATCTCCTTAGCTCTAAGGTCTATTATTAACCTTTCTATTTGTACTGGCTGGTTTTGTGCGTCAACTTGACACAAGCTGGAGTTATCACAGAGAAAGGAGCCTGATCCTGCTGTAAGGCATTTTCTCAATTAGTGATCAAGGGGGAGGGCCCCTTGTGGGTGGTGCCATCTGTGGGCTGGTAGTCTTGGGCTCTATAAGAGAGCAAGCTGAGCAAGCCAGGGGAAGCAAGCCAGTAAGTTACATCCCTCCATAGCCTCTGCATCAGCTCCTGCTTCCTGACCTGCTTGAGTTCCAGTCCTGATTTCCTTTGATGATGAACAGCAACTTGGAAGTGTAAGCTGAATAAACCCTTTCCTCCCCAGCTTGCTTCTTGGTCATGATGGTTGTGCAGGAATAGAAACCCCAACTAAGACACTCATCATCTTGTCTGTCTCAAGGATCAAATGTCAACATATGAATATGAATGTAGAAAGACCATCTCTAGCTTGTACCCTCCTGAGGTGTACCTCAAAGCTTCAGCCTGAGCTAGGAGTAGGACTCTGTGTCTAGTCTTGCTCCTCCATGCTAGGACTTTGTCTGGTTTGAATCTGTGCAGTCTTGTGTGTGCTATCACTGCCTCTGTGAATTGCTATGTGTATCAGTACTGTAGTGTCCGGAAGATGCTGTTTCCTTGGAGATATCCTCTAACTCGACTCTTACAGTTGTCCCCCCTTCCACAACCTGATGTCTGTCTACATCATATCCTTCCCCTCGAGGCCTTGAGAAGAAAGATGTGGTATAGACATTCCAGTTGTGACTGAACACTCCAAAGTCTCTTATTCTGTGCATATTGACCAATTTTGGGTTTCTGTGTTAATGAAATTTTAACTTTTAAAAATATATTTTAATATTAAAATATAATTACATTATTTCCCCCTCTGTTTTCTTCCCCCCTCTCATCCCATGTACCCCCTTCCACCTTTCTCCCTCTCAAAATCATGGCCTCTTTTTTTTTTTTTTTTTTTTTAGTTGGGGTGTGTGTGTGTGTGTGTGTGTGTGTGTGTGTGTGTGTGTGTGTGTGTGTGTATGTGTGTGAGTGAGTGTTAAAAGAGCCTGCTTGGTCTGATTAGTGTTACTTGTATGTATTTGATTTCAGGGACGACCATTTCATATTGGATAACCAATTAGGTGACTCATCCCCCAAGGAAAGACTATTTCTCCCACTCTCAGAATTTCTTAGTTGCTTGTAGTTCTTTGTCTACGGATGAGGCCCAGGGACTCCTCCTTTCCATGTTAGCAGATCTATTGGTGTTGTACTTCTTCAAGTCTTGTTGGCACACAATTGCTGCTGGGAGAAGGAAAGTCAGTTTTCTTCAGTGGTGTGATACTTGGCATATTGACCATATTCTGGGAAAGGTCTCATGCCCAAGAGTAGTTGACTAAAACAAGCTGGCTCAATGGGTTCAAAAAGGAATCCATCCATCTATCTCCCAGTCTATCTATCTACCAGTCTATCTATCTACCTGCCTATCTATCTGCCTATCTACGTGTCTATCTATCTATCTATCTATCTATCTATCTATCTATCTATCTATCTATCTATCTATCTATCTATCTGCCTATCTATCTATCTATCTATCTATCTATCTATCTATCTATCTATCTATCTATCTGCCTATCTATCTGTCTATCTATCTATCTATCTATCTATCTATCTATCTATCTATCTATCTGCCTATCTATCTGTCTATCTATCTGTCTATCTATCTATCTATCTATCTATCTATCTATCTATCTATCTATCTATCTATCTATCTATCTACCTGGAGGATCTGTGGGGAGTTGGAAGAGGGGAATGAATATAATCAAAATATATTGTATAAAATTTCTCAAAGAATAAATAAAAGCATCATTAAAAAAATTTCAGCCTGCCTGTTCAGTATTTGTGTCATGGTGCTCTGCATGAACACAGAATCTTGCCCAGTAATAAGGGGGTCTTGTGCCTTTCTGCACAGACACACTTTCTGAAGTACATATATGAGTATGTGTCAGTGCTACTCAGTGTTCAAGACCTAGCAGATGAGTGGAATTTGTCCAGCTCACACCCCAGTGTTGATTCTGATACTACTACTAATTAATGTATTAATCAGCTGCCTTTTTTTTTTTTTTTTTTGGTTTTTCGAGACAGGGTTTCTCTGTATAGCCCTGGCTGTCCTGGAACTCACTCTGTAGACCAGGCTGACCTCTAACTCAGAAATCTGCCTGTCTCTGCCTCCCAAGTGCTGGGATTAAAGGCGTGCACCACCACTGCCCGGCTATCAGCTGCCTTTCTTTACATCCTGTGCTCAGGGCTTCATTCACTGCTCCAGATAAATGGAGTTCATGCCAGAATGCCCAGATCTACTTTGCTTTTTGTATTTCCATGGTGAAAAACTCTAAGCTTACTGTTACTGACCAACTTCAATCGACATGTCTCAGGTTTTCTGTCTTAAAAGTTTCTGGAAAGCTAGGGAAGGTACTTAGGCACCACAAAGTCCATAGTTGAATAGGGGAGCTAAAATTGCTAGGAGTTGACAAACTCTCTGGCTTCCCGTGTCAGAATGTGAAATAGTCACCAGGAACTGCTCTGAACCCGCGAGACACAGGGACCGAGGTAGGCGGGCATAGAAACCCCCTGGATCCCAACAGCGGGTGGCTGAGGCAGGAGACGTCCGCCTGGGCCTCCAGGTTTCCATAGTTAAGCAGCACCGGGAGAAAATTTCTCTCCCAGGAGCGTGGAAAAGCCCCAAGTGGGGGCAAAACGAGCCCCAGCGCTCACCGATTCCACCCGGTTTCCGCGGGCCACAGAGACTGAGGGACAGGAACTTCCGCTGGCGGCGGGGACCTCAGCATGGGCCACAGGGCTCCATAGCAAATTAGTGCCGGGACAAAGATATCCTCCCAGCAGCTTGGAAAAGCCGGGAGAGGGCCCAAGACGAGCTCCACAGCTCACCAGGATCTGCTCCGAACCCGCGAGACAAAGGGACCGAGGTAGGTGGGCACAGAAACCCCCTGGAGGCAGAGACCTCTGCCTGGGTCACCAGGAGTCCATAGCCAAAGAGCGCCAGAAAAAGCTACCCTCCCAGGAGCTTGGGAAAGCAGTGAGTGGGGTTAAGGGGAGCAACACCTTCACCCGGACCCGCCCGGATCCGCCGAGATCCAGCGCCTGAGAAGCCGGGAACACAAAATCTCTGAACCTTCAGGTTCCCACCTGTGGGTGGAGACCTCTGCCTGGGCCACCAGGGGCCTGTGGCTGGGGACCCCAGCCTGGGCCACAAGGCTCCAGGAGAGAGTGGGTATCCCAGGAGTGCTGACACACCTTTGAGCACAGGCAAAACCACCACTTCTGCGCAAACCCATTGGACCAAGAGGGATCCTTGCAGAGCCATCAGGGCATAGGAACCAAGGGACAGCTGGGGACAAGATCCTTCTGGTTTCTGTCTGTACCCCAGAGCTGACCCTGTGCCACAGCACTCCAAACCCAAACACCTCTCAGAGAGAGCTGGTCTTCAAGGAGTATTGACACAGAGGCCTGCAGGAGGGGCAAGCCACAGCCAGACAGAGTAAGATAAAC
>JAPYYD010004968.1:0-12593 GCA_028551405.1 Uromys caudimaculatus | reverse complement strand
CCCAAAAGTTCGGAATACCCAAGTTTCACTTTACAGTAACCATTGGACTGAGAGTGAGGTCCCAGATGGAGGAGTTGGAGAAGGGACTGAAGGAGCTGAGGGATTCTGCAGCCCCATGGAGGGAGCAACAGTGTCAACTGGCCTGACCCCCACCCCCATCCCGGTGCTCCTGGAGGCTGGACCACCAACCAAAGAATACACATGGAGGGACCCATGGTTCAGACCACATATGTGGCAGAGGAGGGCCTTGTTGGCCATCAGGGGGAGGAGAGGCCTTTGGGCCTGAGGGTGTTAGAGGCCCCAGTAAAGGGGAATGTCAAGGTGGGAATAAAGGAGTGGGTAGGAAGATGGGTGCGAGGGTGAATACCCTCATAGAGGCAGGGGAGGGGGGAGGGGATAGCAGATTTCCAAAGTAGAGACCTGGAAAGGGGGAAACATTGGAAATGTAAATAAAGTATCAAAATAATAATAATAATAATAATAATAATAATAATAATAATAATAATGATAATAATAAAACAGTTTCACCCAGCTGCGGGAAGGGTCTGGAAGGCCAGGCTAGCCATCTCAGGACCCATGAAGAATCTGTCATAGTACTTAGTGCATTAGGCAGAAAGAGTGCCAGGAAGGACTTTTACCAGTTCAAACGAATGCTCTAAGCAACCCACATGTTTAAAAGTAGTGTTCTGTTATGGTATAACGAACATGTGAACTCTACCTGTTTAATTTTTGCACAGTTGACAATTGTATATACAGGGTCATCACAGGTAGTACAAGAACATCTCTGTCACCTCCAGCATGTCATCATCCTAAAGAAGCCCCCATCCAGCTCTCCCTCCTTTTCCTGTGGGCAGCCACCCACATACTTTCTGTCTCTGCAGCCTTAGATGCTTTCTAAATTCACATGCAAAGACTCTCATGTTATGTATAATGCCTAGCTGCTTTCCCTGAACTTAATCACCCTGACATTCAGTGCTAATGTTAAGCTTGTTTATGTGTTTGCCTGTTTGCATGTTTCTCTCTGTCTCTTTCTTTCTGTCTCTGTCTCTCTCTTTCTCGAGCGTGTGTGTGTGTGTGTGTGTGTGTGTGTGTGTGTGTGTGTGTGTGTGTGTGTGTTTTACCCATGGAGGCCAGAAGAGGGTGTCAGATCCTCTGGAGCTAAAGTTCCAGGCAGTGTGAGCCTCTGCTGGAAACTGAACTTGGGCCCTATGGGAAAGAAACAAGGGCTAGTAAATGCTGAGCCAACTCTCCAACACTTTTAAACCACGTTGTCATGTTCCTTATAGATATCGGCTATTACAAATAAAACTGCTACGCATATGTATGTTCAGGTCTTCTATAGACATGTCTCATTTCTACCGCTTAAGTGCCTGGAGGCAAAATGACAAGATCATCCAGGATCCATCATTTTCACATGTTAAGCGAAGTGTGGATCATTTTTATATTACTGGGATATTAGTAGTAGTTTAAATGGAATTAAATATATTATGATATATGCAGGTAATAAAAATTGTGAAGCCTTTTAATAATGATGAATATAAACTTATGATTATGGCATAAAGATAACCACAGCAGAAGCAGAAGCAGGTTGTAGGATGCTGTGAACACACTCACCAAAAATCTTAGTGGCATTTACACACATTCATTTAGTTAGTTAGTTATGTAAGGTGTTTAGATGCAGTTTTAATTACTATTTAATTTGTTTTCATAATTAGGACAATATTTTAGACCTTCCCCCCAAGTAATTCGAACTATTCTGATCTCAGAAGGTATATAGGGAACTGGAGGAAAGTTCAGCTAAATAGCCACTGGGTAACTGAGCAGCTTTTATAGGGTGGGAACTTATGGAGTGAGATGCAAACCATAATCATATTATAATGCATTTTCTTTTTGCTTTTAAATTAACTTTCAAACTAGCTATATATATTTTTTCATGAAATAGAAGAATGTTTTATTTTGTTTTAGTTATACAGAAAGAAACAAACAGGAATCCATGTTAATAATAGCTTGATTATTTCCAACTCAAATGTCACTAAAGTAACCACTGATGTATAAACCTATGCAGATCTATGCAGATCTATGCAAACAATTATTTAAATCTGAAGAGGAAGGAAGGGGTACTTGAGAATGGTAATATTTGCTAGATTGCTATTATGTCATGAGGGCTTCTTGGTACAAGGCCACCAAAATGAGAAATGAAGGACACTGAGCTTTGAGAGGACCCAGTTAGTCTCAGTAGGAGGGTATTGGGAAGCTCAAGGTTAACCTAATGTAATAACAAGCCATATGAAGTATTTTATTGTCTCCCAAACATCTCCATGCATTAGCTGTCGTATGCTTGGGAAACCCAATGAGGACCAGGAGAGTATTTCATTTTAATTTCCATTTCATAAAGAAAATGAGTAAGATTCATAGAAGTTAAATAACTAACAACAAATATTAGTACAACTCTTTAAAGATTTACAAAGAGCATTCTTACATAGTTTCTCTTTTAATCCTCATAACAGCGGGGGGGGGGGGGAGGGGCAGAGAACAAACATCGCTTCTGTCTCTCCTATTTTTCAGAGAAAGGAATGGAGCTACATTAGTTTAAGTAACATCGATGAAGACAGCATACATGAGGTCGCCCATCTGGGTTCTAGTGGCAGAGTTATTTAATTTGTTCTGTTATTGTGACATGCCTGTAATCGCCATGTGTGTGAAGGCAGAAGCTAGTTTTTTTGTTTTTTTTTTCTTTCTGCCTTCAGTCTTACTTACAATACCTGGCCAGCTGATTGTGAATCCACACTTCTTTTCTTCTAATTTTTGCCTAATTTACTATAGTAAAACACTAAAAATGTTGATAGCTCTGTCTTTCTTTCTCTCTCTCTCTGTCTCTCTGTCTCTCTCTGTCTCTGTCTCTCTCTCTCTTTCACTCTCTCTCTCTCTCTGTGTGTGTGTGTGTGTGTGTGTGTGTGTGTGTGTGTGTGTGTGTGTGTGTGTTTGAATGGTTAAGGCCTAGCCATTATTTTCACACCCAAGGGGCTTTGTTATCCTGGCATGATGATACAGAATATTTTTCTCTACAGTCTAGGACTCCTGTTCTTGTGACAGTATCTTATACCAAGAAGAAGTAAAGTGTGCATTGTTAGGAAACAAAGATGTACTGATTAGCTCCCAGCTCTGAGTCCATTATTTTTTGCTGCTCAAGGTTAACTTCTCAATCATGATTCCATTAAAAATATTTGCTCCTTCAGCAACACATAAAAACAAAAACAAAAAACAAACAAACAAACAAAAAAACCAACCCAAAACTAATGACTTACTTTCTCATCGCTCTACACTGACAAGTTGAAGAATCATAGTCATGGCAGTGTTACCTACAAAGAGTAAAATGATTTGCTCAATATAAAGTGTTTGGTAATACCACTCTTATTTAACTCTAAGTAACTAAAGATAAGAAAGCTCTACCATTAAACTGATAATACAGTAAAGTTCTTGCCTAGAGAATGAGCACATAATTGGAAGCTTAGCCAGGCCACATGGTGGCTATTTTGTTTGCTTGTTTTTCTTGAAAATAAGTCAAGTGAATGTCCTTGGAGTTTACTCAGCCAATGTCAAGATACTTGGCTGCACCCAATCTAGTTGGTCTGAAGGCTACTAGGTGGCACTTCCTGGTCTTCTGCCCATAAGCAAGAATACCTTTGATTCTTTTGTATCACCCTTCCTCGAAAACTTGAAAAGGACTTCTTTCAGAACTTTGAAATTCATTTAATTGCATAGCTGTGCTTGTCAGAGGCAAAGATGCCAAATGAGGAATGAGACATCTGGGACAATGTCTCTGAGCACAGCCTTTTACTCTGCTGAGCTGAATAATGCTGGAAGCAACAGCATCTTCATTCTAAAAGTTGAGGTCACATCCACAGTGCATGCTTCATTACTGCTTCTAACGCTGCCCATTGAGCCTTCCTAGCCAGAGACTTGGATGTTTAAAGATGACTGGAGGAAGATAACTTGTTCTGATAAAGGCAGGATATTTATAGGCATATGCAGGCAGAAGCAGAAAGGTCTAAGGAGCAGCTCTGGGATAAGTAGAGGACGTGTCTACAGTCTGTCTCTTAGTGTTTAGCCTGCTGGGAAAACCCTCCAACTATGGGTAGTGAAGTGTAGACTTGGGGAGGCAGCACCATGATTGCCATCAGTCAGAGTGCTCAGGCTGCACAGCCTTTTACTCTATTATATTAGCTGCATGCTGACCTTGGTGGATGATCCTAAGCCCCGCCCATCACCTTCAGTCTTCTTGCTGTTCCTTCTCTTTCCCTCCTCTTGTCTTCTCTCCCCTCCATGTGCCTCTTCCTTTCCTCTCTTCTGATCTCACACTGAGCTAGCAAGAACCAGAGGGAGTGAAAGTGTTAGGGTTTTGCACATTGCTTCCCTACCTGAAGCAATGCCACAGAAATTACTGTGACCAACCCTGTCAGGATGTCCTCCTCTAAGGACTGCCTGAGTGATTTGCATCAATTCTCACTTCACCTCTGGGAGGGGAAGAGGAGCAGGATATTATTTGCCATCTTTGAAGTACACAGGGAGAGGAGCTGCCTGGAAGAGCCAGGGCATATGTTGAGTCAGGAAGAGAATCCCAGGTTGCACCCTGTCTCTCCAGTGCTCTCCAGTGCTGAGCTGTTCTTCACAGAAGAAGCTAATGGGGTGCTAAACAGGAAGCAAAGGCTGCTCCCCTGCAGTGGCTCTCCTTAGGTATTTTTGAAGGTGTTGGAAGAATGACAGTGGATATAAGCTATGAAGAAATGCCAGGAAATTAACTAGTTCTTTTCCTTCATAGAGTTTGAACGTGAACCATTCCTAACTGCAGTCTCACCTGCCTCAGCCATCTTTTAAGGCCTTTAGTGAAGGTGAATGAATGAGCCACCATCTCGTATTTTTATCATCTGTCTTCATCTAGTCATTCAAAGAGGTGTCATCTTCAAAGACTCAGGGCTGGATATAGATGCTGACCTGATTGGGGTTCCCTTTCATTACAGAGTGTGTCAAAGGCTTTCTGAATATGGAAGGATCATCTTTGTCTTCAGTTTTTGTTGATGCAATGATAATTTGGGAATCTGTGGTGGTGGGGGCCACTGAGAAACATAATGCTGTCTTTAACTATGTACATAAGGAGCCAGACTCCTGTTTTTGAAAGCCACTTAAGAACAGGGATAAGAGGTCATCTAGTGGGGATGACAAGAGCTTCGTTGGGCTCAGCCCCTTCTTTCCACCTCATTGCTCCATGAGTCCTCCCGAGGCAGCAATGAGTGGAATCTTGGACAGGACCATTGCTTTGTGCTCATCTTTTCAAAGTGGCTCTTACCTTGGCATGGGCTGCAGTGGCGGCGGCCTCAGCATTAGATTGTTCTTGAAATTGGACAGGATGAACATGGCAGCTCAATATGTTGTTGCTACTGCTAAGGAGTATGAACTTTGTTCTTTTATTTCTCCTAAGGAGGAAGTTAGTTTTATTCCATGTTATTCTGCATACTTGAGCTGGGAGGGGTAATACTTGTGCAAAGACATTTCTGAATCCTTGGCTTCTACCTCCAGACTCTGACCCTCTGTCCCATGCAGGGTCTGGGGAGGCAGGGAAAGAAGGGCTGTTTTCCTCTGACATCTCGTCTTTGTTTTGACATTTTAAAAATCAAGTTCTTTAGACACATTGGGTTCTTTTCTCCCCATTGTTAGGAAAAGTATTGGCCCAGGACCCCCAAGACCAAGATCTTGGAACAAAGGTGATTTATTTGCACCAGATGGACAGAGGATAGGGGATGAGAGACAAAGACAGGAGGTAGAAGATGAAGGAGAAGGGGAAAGGGAACAAGGGAGAGAGAGAAGGCCTATTTGTCCAGCAGTGGGGAAATAGGGGAGTAGGGGAGTGAGACAACAAAGGACTGCCCTTTGTTCGGACAGGTGCTTAATGTTAATTGGGCATGTTAATTAGATGAGCCAAAGGGAGCTTTTGATTGCTCAGTTTCAGGCTTCTATATTTTATAGTTGGACCTTGGTAGTCATCCTCAGGAGGAAGAAGTGGCCAAACAAAGGAAAAGGGCTTGGTAGCTTTTGGAATGTAATTCAATGGCTTTTGGCCAAAGAGAGAGAACTGAGGAGAAGGTCAAGGTCTGCCAGAGCTGTGCTCCATGCTTGACATCCAAAGGAAAGGGTTGAAGAGTTCAGTTTTACTTCAAGTCATACTTTATTTTCTGATTCTCTAAAAAAATGGCTGACACTCTTCTGCTCAGGGGCACTAAGTCTTGTGCTGTGCCTTCCCACAGGCTCACCTCCCACGCCTTTAGCAACAGCCACAGCAGGGTGCTTATCACTACCACAGCCTCCTTCAGGATCAGTATTTATAAACTGATTTACATTATGTTTTTTTTTCTCTTGCCAATAATTTGTATGGGGATACATTTATTGAGAAGGAAAGGAAGGAGGGGATGGTAAATAATTCCTCTGCTCATTCTTCCTGCTAAATGAAATGTTACAAAGGAAAAGAAAATAGAGTACAAAGACGACACTGGTGGTGGCCTGCACAACTCACTCCATTCCTTGCTCATAAAACTCTTTGTTTGAAACAACATGTCCCAAGGATTGACCAGGAAGCTGGCTCCCATCACTGGTCATGAGATTTGCTGGTACCTTGATACTTCATTTTCCAGCCTCCAGAATTGGGAGGGATGAATGGTTGTAGTTCCAGCCTCTGCATCTGTGGTACTTCCGAATAGCAGCACATACTCTGGTTTGGCCAATGAGATGTAAGGGAGACTTGGTGTCCAAGAAAGGCTTCCTGGAGCAGCAGGGATGCTCAGATGCTGCAACTATTAAATTTTCCTTGCCTGAATGTCAGCAGCTACCTTATGACTAAGATGGCTAGCAATGCTTTTAGGCTGAGGCAACGGAGTGAGAAGGCTGAGCCTAGGCAGCAGATAGCACTCCCAACTATTCCTAATGAGACATTTTGTTTAATTCATCAATGCATGTGATGTAAACTATCTATTCCTGCTTCCCATCACATTCTGCAATGCTAATAACTAAAGTTACATGGTTACGGAGAAGAGTAGGGTCTTGGGGAAGTAAGTAGGTCACAAAGGTGGGACCATCAGGAATCAAAATCTTCATAGGGGAAAATGGGAGACACGTAGCTTCTCTTTACCATGGGAAGATACGATAAAGAGATGACCGTCTGCGAGCTAGGAAGCAGGCTCCAATTTGATGAGCATAAGATTTGCTGGTGCCTTGATCTTGATATTGCATATTCCCGTCTCCAGAGTTATGACAGATGAATGTTTATTGTTTAATCCCCCGAATCTCTGGAACTTTGTTCTAATAGCACAACGAAGACAAGAAGTTGTTCCTTTACTTCCAAAGTATCTACCCTGGCTTGATGTTTGCTACAGTATGACAGGAGGTTATAGCAGCCGGCTCTGATCTTTATGTGACTCTAGGGTGATCTTGGTGTGATTCTAATATGATGATTCTGGTGTGAACTTAGTGTGATCCTGGTATGTTCCTCACAGGATTCTAGTGCGGACTTGATATGAACCTGAATTCTGATGTGAGCTTGATTTGATATGATATACCTCTGATGTAGACCTGGTGTGATCTTGATGAAGTCCTGTTGGGATTCTTGAATGGATTAGTGCCATTTTCCTGACTTTCCTTCTAAGTGTTTGAAGTGGTTACACAGAGTAGTTCCCAGGGGCTGAGAGTGGGTGTGTAAGCAAATGGATGTGAATTTGTGTGGGTGGGTACCAGGGGGATAGAGAAATAGGCATGCTGATGACGAGGAAAAGTCAAGTCATGGAAAAGTCTGCAAAGATCAACGACTTGAAAGACTGTAGTAGCATCTTCATCTCAGGTCCATCAATTCTGTTTCCTAAAGTTCACAAGACTCACTGACAGGTACTTCTCCCTTTTAGGAGCTCCAGTCTAAATTACTTGCTCCATAAAAATTCAGCCCTAATAAGGAATTTGGAAATAAAGATAAAAACAAGGTCTAAAGGTTAACCTCTTGCTTGTATATTTATTTTACAGTATGCAACATACAGAATTACATTTGCTATTTTACATAGTATTGTAAAATGGTTTTTACTATATATTTCATTATTTTGTAGATAGAGAACCAAAGCTTAAATTCATTTTTTTTCTCCAAGAATATATAACTAATCAATTTTGGAGTTAAGATTTGTATACAAATACAGAGTCTTTTTGATTTCTACAAAGTGAAATATTGACTTCTGTATTTTAAAGACTCTCAGTCTGATGGGAACTACAGAAAATACTTAAGAGTCCCAAAGAGAATAGAACTGGATTTCTGCTAACTACTGTTTATTTATGTATGGAGGGTAGCCTTAGCTTTTTAATTTGAGAAATAGAAACATTAATATGTACCCGATGAGCCAGAATTTAGTGGCTCTCTAATACATGACAGTTGACAGGATAGGTAATCTGTGAATGTGTATGTATGCACACGTGTATCATAGACATGTGAATGACAGAAATGAGATATGATCCCCCTGTTTGCTATTTACAAAGGACTGCAGTTGGCCAAGAGAAGTTTCTGAATCACTGAGGAAACATGATAAGAATTTCACATAAAGGGGATTATTTAGCTGGAACTTAAAAGGTGCTAAGAGGCAGTAGGCAGGGGAACTGTAGTAGATGTGGAGAGGGGCCCTGTGTACTGAGTTACCTATGTGTAAAGACAGAAATGCTTTGTAGTACCAGGTGCTACAATAGTCAAGACCTCCAGTGGGGTCATGCCAGCTATTAGGGGAAAGGGATGGGTGAAGGGAGTGAGACTCAAAATGTGGGTGTAGGCCATGTGAACGTTTCTGATTTTTATAGTGAAGCAAGCAAACATGTAACCTGAAAGCTAACACTCCCTTAAGGTCGATCCAGTTGGCTCAGAGCCTGGCTCACCAGAATCACCATGCTGGCATACGGTCAGAATGACCTTCATGATAACATTGCTATTTAGGGTAGGGAGGGTGACTGCCTTCTGGCAGTGCCCCTTCACCTGCCATGGCTCCAAGAATAGCCTATCTGCTTAAAATGTTCTTTCCCATGGTTGTGCAAGAATTCACCCATAAGAACAAGCTTGAGTCATTGCATCTCCCTATCACAAAAGCATCTCTTAAGGAAGAAATAGCTCTAATGGACATCTCTATTACAGTAATAGCCAAAGGCATTGCTTTCAAGCAGTATTAGGAGGCAGAAAGGAGACAGCCAATAATCTATGGTTTTTGCCTTTTTTTAAAAGGTGTGTGGGGGAGGGGTCATCATCATAAGGAGGCTTTATCTTAAGCCTGGGCTCATGTAGCTTCTCAGTGAGAGGACTATATGCCATCTACTCTTCCTGAACCCTTGGCCATTCATGATAGTTTTGTGAAGCCTTTTTTCACTATTATATTCTGTTCAGTCCAGGAAGTCTCCTAAAGTAAGTGTGGGGCTGCTACCTGCTCTTTCTCAAAGAAGCCAAGTGGAACCCCAGGCTGGGGAACATGGCAGGGTTTCCTGTAGGCCAAGGCCCTTCTAGTCTTTTCTTGGCTCTGTAGAAATCACAACTTTCTGATTACCCCAGAAAGCAATTAATCTGTCCCATTGCCTTTAGTAGTCTGTCTTAGGGTTTCTATTCCTGCACAAACATCATGACCAAGATGCAAGTTGGGGAGGAAAGGATTTATTGAGTTTACACTTCCATGATGCTATTCATCACCCATGGAAGTCAGGACTGGGACTCAAGCAGGTTAGGAAGCAGGAGCTGATGGCTTGCTGGCTTCCCCTGGCTTGCTCAGCTGGCTTGCTTATAGAGTTGAATACTACCAGTCCACAGATGGTACCACTCACAAGGGACCCTCCCCCCTTGATCACTAATTGAGAAAATGCCTTACCACTGGATCTCATGGAGGCATTTTCTCAACTGAAACTCCTTTTTCTGTGATAACTCCAGCGTGTGTCAAGTTGGCACACAAAACCAGCCAATACGCAGTTCTTCTACAGGACAGTGGTTTGCCTATTCTTGTTGTATACAAATGTCCCAAAGTGCTTCTCATAATCTACCCCAAGCAATGAAGGTGTCTTGCTGTACAAAAATTGAGTCTCCTATATGCAGACCCAATTTACATCAGTTCACCAGGATTGTGTACTAATAAACCCTTTGTAAATGAAAATACTGTTAAATTCAAAACACATTTGATATACCTAACATGTGAACACCTCAGATCAGGAACAGGTGTGGAAGAACATGCTGGCCTTCTCTCTCCCTTCGCCTATATAACCTGGTTGTCAAAACTATCACCGTAGTTCTGCCTTCTCCTACCCTTGTTACGAGAAGTGATTTTTTTGCCTTATGAATCATTCTAGGGTAAGAGGAAAGAGAGTAGGTGACTTTGGAGTGGAACACAGTATGCATTGCTTTACTTTACCTAGGGGCTTCTGTTTTGGTGTCACTGAGCTCAGTCTGTGTTTAGAGTTTATAATTATTCTAGCCTAGTGTTTACTCTCTCACTTGCTTTGTACACATGCCACACAACTGCTCTACCCAGCTCTTTTGTATATCTGTGTACACACACACACACACACACACACACACACACACACACACACACACACACATTGAGACACAGTCTTTTTAAATTACTCAGGAAGGCCTTGAAGGCACACTATAGCTCAGACAAGCATTGAATTTGTGATCCTCCTTCCTCACCTTCCTCATCTGGGATTACACTAAGTAATTGGGATTCTAGGTCGATGTGTGCTTGGGAGAACATTGGCATCTAAAGGACTAGGGCCTGATTTTTGCTGCTCTCATTACAATCAGTTCAATCTTGGGAGCTTAGTTAAGGTATCAAATCTTCCTTATCATTATCTGTGAGACAGACATGAAGACTTAAATATTAAATGAGAGTTACTCTGCAGTGCTGGACACACGGTGGATGATACATTAACATTAGCTGATATCATGACTAGTCTGACGTTGTCAGCAGTTCTATGCTGGGGTTTGTAGCTTTAAAGAAGACATGGCTGGGTTTGTACAGAGGCCTAATGAACGTGAATAGCCATGCAGAAAATACTCTTCCGGGAAGAGTATCAGTTTCTGTGCCGCCTTTCAGCATGCATTAGCGTAGACCTTGGAAGGGAAATGGAGGAGCTGAGAAAGTGAGGGTGAGCAGTGTGAGAGCCTGGGCCATGGAGACTTCTAACGCAGGCACATAGAATTGATTCCTTTAGGAAAGAGCACACAAATAAAACTATAAAGTAAGAAAGAATGTGATTAGAGGTTTATGTGAGAACCCTAAATTATGGTTTCTTTAGGAATTCTTCTGCTAGCTCTTATGTAACAGAATCAACTACAAAGGTCTTCTCGGGGCCTACAAAGCCCTATTTCCACTACCTATATACCTGTTTGATGGGCTTCTCATTTTCATAAACCCATCAAGCCTTTGGTTCCAGCAGATTTCTGATGGTGTTTTTCATCCCCAGGACTTCAGTAAAATGCCAGTCAATCCAATCTATCACCGAGGCTGCTCGTCTTGCTAGCATTGCCCTGTTCACCAATCTGCATATTTCACTTGGCTTCATTGTCTGTATTTCATGCAGGCTGGAATATTATTTACCTTGCTGCCTCAAACAGAGACTGTGAATTACATGAGAAAAGAACATTTAAGATTTTCCAGCCTCCAGAGCAGGGTCAGCACAGAGGCACTGTGGAGCTTTTGTTGAGCAATGGAATCATTTAGATAGTGACAACAGACTGGTTTCTCAGTCCAGGTGAGAGACAGGGAGGCCATCAGCCAAGGCAGGGTGCAAATAGATAGCATCCAGAACTTTGGTTCCTGATACTTTAACCTCCTTGAGTCCTATAGTGAGTGCTGAGATAGGTGCTGATAGGTGGGGTCCTCACAGAGTGCTCAGCACTGGGACCACACCATCAAGGTGGTGATAACAAAGTATAAGAGATTGGGAGACCATAGGGCATCATGGAGTATGTGTAGAAATGAATGCAGCAAGCATTTTCACCAATTTCACATTCATTAAACCATTGGGAAAGAAAAGGACAATCTTTCTTTCTGGGCTGACTGTGAAGCCAAGCTGCAGCTAGCAGAAGTGAGAATCTGGGAGAAAAGCCAAGAAGAGGGGAGGGACCTTACATCTTAGTGTCTGTGGTGTGTAGTGGGTGTGGAAGTCTCCTTTATAGTGGGCAGAGGAAGGCTAGAGAGTAAGTCAAGAGGAAGTGTTTATTTCTGATTTTGATTGTTGCTTATAGAGGAATCAAGGAGACTTGAGTGTGTTTCTAGTCTGAGAGTGAGAGGGTTACATGAAAAGAAGAGAGGATAAGCTCTCTTGATTTGATAGAAGACCAGAGGCAGGGAGATGTGCAGTCAAGAGCTGAGTATTGATCTTTGGAAAAGGAGGAGGAGAGAAATGCTTCCTTAGAATTATAGCAGAATAATTTGAGATATGGGACCTCTCTCTCTGTCTCTCTGTCTCTGTCTCTCTGTCTCTCTCTCTCTCTCAAGCACACACACACACACACACACACACACACACACACACACACACACACA
>JAPYYD010004967.1:0-12594 GCA_028551405.1 Uromys caudimaculatus | reverse complement strand
TCAAGGACATTCTGTTTTTCCTGCCATAAGATAAAAACAAACCACAAGGACATTTATGTAACTGAAACCCTGTATTTTTCCCTGATGTATGGAAAATTCCATCTGCTCTTTCCTATAAATACTTTTAATTTTAGCTGATAGGGGTCGACTCCTCTTGTCTCTGCATAGACTATGAGTCGGCCCTAGTGCACTAGAATAGACCCGAATAAACCTCTTGTATTTGCATCAAGAACGGTCTCTCGCGCGTTACTGGGGGGTTCACCATCCCGAGACTTGAGTGAGAGTCTCCCCTCTTCGGGGGCCTTTCACAACCAGAAAAGAAAGCTGCTAATGGCTTTGAACCTCTTGAAAGACTTTATTACCATAAGGCATGGACACTCCCTGTTGGAGATCCCAGTGTAGCACGGAGTCTTTCCCATGTGAACTTCATTTTGTGAATAAATACCTCTCTACATGGGGCACAGAGGACTCAAAGCAAAGGCAAAATGTCTATACACCTTATGTAATAATTTCTTTTAATGCCCTCATTATTTTTATTAACCTGATAAGAACTCTTAAGTCAAATAGGGGCAATGATAATTTCAACATACACCTAAAACTTCAGCTATTAATCGAGAGGTTTAAGTTGTGAAATCCAGGCCATTGTTGGATCCCATTGTTAGGTGAGAGTAAATCATGGGACGAAGTCCTGGGGGAGCTTTTCAGCTAGTGAGCATTTTCAACCTAAGTGGAGAATACAACTATGTACAAGAAAAAGCTATTTATAAATTATAGAACATACTTGTTACCTCCCCTGATAATCCAGATCTTCTGCGGTCAGCTTTCATAGGATTCCAGGGGTGATGGCATCATTTTAGACCCCTTCCTGGGTTACAGGCTTTCTGTTTTGAATTTACCTGAGGACAGACAGATCTGGCATCTGGCTGAGACATCCTTTGCATCCTCTCTGGTCTAGGTATGACACACCTCGGTCTGAGAATCTTAGACCAAGTGTTGTGGACCCCAGATGAATGACCTTGTAAGGTCAGTTAACGGAGTCCAGCCAGTGCTTTGGAGGATGATTGTTCACTCTTGAGTCCTCCATCTACTTGGGAACCAGCTCTCCATTTTTTAATTTTTGCATTATTTTCCTCTTGAGTATGCTGTGGAATCTCTGGAACCACCAAGGAGTGGTTTGTCATCAGGATCTCAATCGACCTCAGAGGTCTTAGGGCCATTTGTGAGGGGACAGCTCAGTTTCCTGTTAACCCATTGATATCATCTTTCTGATGTTCCTTGCCCAGTGATACGGAGCCCTCTTTCTCTATAGACCCTACTGGGTAATGTATGGCAGAAAAAGCAACCCAGCTTCCATGTGTAAGGTGGTGTGCCTTTCCTTTATCTGAGAGCCTGGGTAAAATGGATTGGTTCTTCTCTCTGGGCTGAGATGCCTGACCTAGACCGAAATACTTGCAGTTAAAGTAGGGACTGCAGCCCCCATGTACCTAATGCCATCTCTCCTCACATAGCAGTCATAGATGAGCACCTGAAGATGGTCACCATGGAAGAGAGTAGGAGGGTTGATGACTGCGGACTAGGAGTAGGGCCAGGTCCTGGGTCCCACTTGCATTAGACAGTCAGAGTTCTGTTGTTCTCTGAGGAGGCCTCAGCCGCATTGTGGGGTGCTGTGATCCAGATATCGGGTGTTTGTGTTTTTGTTTTTCTTTTGGAATAGTGATAGCCAGCACCCAGCTCTTAGATAGGTGGAACATTCTATGACTAAAGGGTCCAATCACATGAACAGTCTGGGTCAATCCCTTTTTTGGTATCCTCAGTCCCCATTAGAGGCACAGTGCTCCCCAGCCACACCTCCTGCTTGTATGCAGATTCTTGTTATTCCCCCAAACACCAGTACCCAGTACCGGAGTCAGCCATACTCTTCACAGCTAAAAAGACTCCCACCTGTCTTTGGTCTTTGGAATTGAGACCAGAAGGCTGGCAGCCATCCTCCTCTGAGACAGTCTGCTTTTGCCAGCCCTCAGTTTGAAGCCAAGACAGATAGCACCTACTGAACAAGGTCAGGCTTGCATAGCCAGCATTCTGGAAACCCAAGTCTGTAATTCTTGAGGAACTTTGTCAGTCCTCCTCTTATAATCTAGTTTACTCTTAGAGTCTAGGAGCCAATCATTTATCTAGTGTAAGAATAGTTCCTCAGAAACCACTGGTGGTCCATTCCTATTTCCCCATGAATCTTTAATATATGATTCAACTCTGGTATTTTTGCCTGTGGAGTGGATTTTCTGCTAGGATATATTCTCTGAGCGATGACAAGACAGGAAAATTTTCTGGCTCTGTGTAAATCTAATTGCATCTCATCATCAAAGCAGTGATGTTGGCTTTCAGTTTCTGTACAGTGTCTCCTCCCAATCATTTCTCTGTTAGGAAACACCATCTCGGAGCTAGTGGGATCCACTTATAAATTTATGATTTTCTATATTTATTTGTACAACTGTTTCTCCAGGGGCAGAAGAAATGCCCACTGGGGTTTCTATTTCCTTGTCCTCTGGACCATCCATGTAGAGGGCAAAGGGCTCTGAGCCTATTGTATCCTCACACTGTGACCAAGGGAATCCTCACCTGTGAGTGGGAATCAAGGGAGTGCTCCAGAATGGGGTAAGACTGTGCTCCCAGTACTCCAGATGTGGGGTAGGGCTGGGCTCCCAGTTCTCCAGATGTGGGGTAGGGCTGTGCTCCCAGTGCTCCATGAGTGATGTAGGGCTTCTCCTCCATAGGAACTCTCTTCTCTCAAGGTGAAAAATGCTGACATGGAAAAGGATGCCCTGGGAAATAAAGCCTGCAAGGCTCTACTTTCTTGAATTTTCTTGTCTTTTTTTCCCTTATAGAGATTAGAAGGATCCTGCTATATAGATAAGGGTCTGCTCAGACCAGGGATTCTCTTGAGAGCCATATTTAATCTTTAAAATGCTATCTTTTCCACCAGGAAACCAAAGCATTGGGAAAAAGAAAAAAAAAAGAATAATCAGAGGAGCTTAAGGACAGATAAGAGAGTGAAGAAAATCCTACAGGAAAGAGGAAAAACTTACACACACACACACACAGAGTGAGAGAGACAGCAAATCCCTCTGAAAAGCCCAAAGTCCCAGGGCAGCCAGGACCCCAGGCTGTGCTCCTCAAGTGCTGTGGCCATGAAAACTCCTGAGCAGGATGTGTTCCAGAACCCAGGCTGTACCATCATGACCTTCTGCCCAAACGTGGAAGAATTCTCAGACTTCAGCAAGTACATCTCCTACATGGAGTCCCAAGGGGCAGACCGAGCTGGGGTGGCCAAGGTCATCCCACCCAAGGAGTGGAGAGGCAGACAGTGCTATGAGGATGTCATGGACATGTCAATTCCCTCTCCTCTGCAGCAAATGGTCTCTGGGAAGGCAGGTGTGTTCACCCAATACCATAAGAAGAAGAAAGGCATGACAGTGGGGCAGTATCGTGAGCTGGCCAACAGCAAAAAATACCAGCCCCCGCCACACGTGGATTTTGAAGATTTGGAGAGAAAATACTGGAAGGCTCGCCTGTTTGGCTCCCCGATTTATGGTGCTGACGTGAGCGGCTCCCTGTTTGATGAGAACACTCAACATTGGAACGTGGGCCACCTGGGCAGCCTTTTGGATGTGTTGAAGCAGGAGCACGGCATTGTGACTGAGGGCGTCAACACGCCCTACTTGTACTTTGGCATGTGGAAGACCACCTTTGCGTGGCACACGGAGGACATGGACCTGTACAGTATCAACTACCTGCACTTTGGGCAGCCCAAGACCTGGTATGCTGTGCCCCCTGAGCATGGCAGGCGCCTGGAGCGCCTGGCCAGGGAACTCTTCCCTGGCAGCTCCCAGGGCTGCCAGGCCTTCCTGAGGCACAAGGGGGCACTCATCTCTCCCACCGTGCTCAAGGAGAATGGCATCCCCTTTGGCCGCATCACCCAGGAGGCTGGGGAGTTCATGGTCACCTTTCCCTATGGCTACCACGAGGGCTTCAACCATGGCTTCAACTGCACAGAGGCCATCAATTTCACCACCCTGAGGTGTATCCCCTGTGGCAAGGTGGCCTCTCAGTGCAGCTGTGGGGAGGGCAGCGTGAGCTTCTCCATGGACGCTTTTGTGGTGCTCCTTCAGCCTGAGAGTTATGAGCTGTTGAAACAGGAAGGGGATCTTAGAGCCGTGGGCCACCTGGAGCTTACCTCCTGCCCCGGGCAGCAACTCACCCTTGGGTCCTTCACACTGGATCAGGGGAAGCCCACTTCGACCCGGAGGCATTCCCATTCGGGACCTCTCAGGAGTCCGGCGAGCAGAGGTCACAACAGAGGTCCTTACACAAAGCTGCCACCAGAGTCTCCGTACCTTTTCCCATCCAAGCTTTGGTTCCTCCATTGCTCTGCAGAGACAAGATTCTCCAAGCAAGCTTCTGGAGCCTCCAGGATCCCTGTCAATTCAGCTGATGATATAGTCGTGAACCACTCACTGGCCTGTAGAATCTTGGGTAGGTGCCTGAAGGTTTCCCTGCCACTCACAGTCGTGGACTTGAAGTAAGTACATGCAAGATCATCTCTTATGTCTCAGGTCATTTGGCCATCAGTGGACACTCCTATTCACAGGTACACATCGCTGTCCAAGGTACTGGCAAATGAAACACCATTTATGATGGTGCATTTGAGTCTTCTCTTGGCTTGCAGTGTGACCTTAAGAATTCCTGCAAGGTCTTGTGCCATTGCAGGAAGAGAAGGAGCTTCCAGGCCTTTATCTTCTGAGAGTGTCCACCTGTCACCAACCCTGGGACTTTCCTACTCTCACAAGGAACTGACTGTGCTGAGGATGCTGAGGCTTTCTGCTGCTCTGGCTGCTGACCCTTCACTGGCTTGAACGTCCCACAATAGTGTGGCACAGCAAGAAGCAGGTCCCAGTTCTCAGCATCCTCCTAAATGCATATGGGATTCTGACCTATTTGCACCCTGAAATCATTGTCTTCAGAACATCAGAAAGGACCTGCAAGGGACCCAGATGAATTCACTGACTTTGACTTTTCCCTCCCAGAAACAGGGAGGGAGGAGATACTGAGAGGCCACAAGCCACTCTCTACTGTATTTCCAGGTGTTTGGTTGTAATTCTGTCCTATCATTCTCATAGACTCTGTTGGCAAAAGGTTACATAGTGTGGGAGGTTTACAGAAGTGCTGGGGGTGGGGGTGTTACTCCACATGTGAGGCTTGAGTAAACTGCTGTTCACAAAATACTGATGGGTCTCCTAAGGACAGGCATTTTGCTATTTCTTATCTCCATCACAAGCTCTGTATATAGTCCCAATAAATAAATATATTAATTCCCTAACTAAAGTGTTATTATTACTTTAGTATTTATTTTGGGTTCAATAAAGTAGAGTAGAGGCTATGTCTGCCAAGGGCAGGAATTCTCCAATATGTCCCTGTCACACAGCCCTCCCCAACCCTCAAGGCACATATCTTGGGTGTCAGCCAGCTGTCAGCATCGCATGGGTTATCCCAGGGCAGTTCTAAGACCATCAGACTCATGCCGCAACCCCACCCTCCTTCCCTAGAGACAGTGCCACAGCCCCTGTGACCCCAGGAGCTCATCCCATGCTGGGATGTTCCTGTTAAACTGAAAAAAGGAAGAAGACAGATGATGGTGGCCTGAAGTTGCCAGTGCAGAGCAGCAAAGGTCTGGATCCATGCAGAAGATGGAATTTGTATTTGTGGTGAGTCTCTGCCATGTGATCAAGAATTATAATTTTACTAACAAAATCAAAAAGAAATTGAACATTCAGCTCACTATACTGTTTGAAATTGTGTGTCTTAATGGTGGCCATGTGGTCCATGTAATTCCTGCCCTTTGGTTGGGAAGGTTATAAATGACTGGGAGTTCAAGGCTCACTTTTGCTTTATTGTGGGTTGGGGGCCAGCTTAAGACTCAGGAGAACTATTTCAAATCATGAATACACATTTGTCAGAAAAAGTTGTAGCAGACTGTGCATGGTTACATATACCTCAAAATCCTTGAACTGAGGAGGCAAAGACAAGGGTAGATGTCTGTGTGTTTGAGCCTAGCTTGGTCTCCTAGGGAGTTACAGATCAGCCCAGACTAGGTAGAGAGTCTGCCTTTGACTACCCCAAAATAGTAAGCTACCCAAAGAAAGGGATGTCTACACTCCCCCTCTAAACTGTAACACCACCTTTGTCCAGTCTCAGTATGTTGAGCCAGGGAAATATTGGTGATCCCCCAAAAATATACAGCAGCAGATCTGATGTAAATCACTGCAGGGTCTTTATTGTGTTTGAGCTAAATCCACCTCTCCCCAAATCACCACCATCACACTGGACAGTTTTGGTGGTGGGGGAGCCCTGAATGTTTATTGGACAAGTGAGCAGCAAGCAGGGAATACATGTGCAAGTATCTAACTGGAAAACTCTTATGACCTTTAACATCATTGCTTGGTGCTGGGAGCCATATCATAAACTTAACTTCTGCTCTCCTCTAAGTTGGAAGTACTTAGGCAAGGGTTGGTCTTGTAACCTGGGGTTCAGGTTTTTGGTTTTTTTTTGTTTTGTTTTTTTGAATAACCTGTAAATACTGGTCTTGTTGATGGTGTAAATTGGAAACTCTTGTGTTGCTTGGGATTAGCCTTGGGACTGGAGCTAGACTCTGGTTTTGGTTGGGAACAATGATGAAACTAATGCTAGGTAACATCCTGTTAATTTACCTGGGTTCAAACTTAGGAAAGATTCTCTAAAATGGAGTCTGAACTTAAAATATGTGGCATCTCGCCCCCCCATTTCTCTTATGACTAGAAGTCCCAATCATGGGACTTTCTGAAGCTTCATGAAAACAGTATCAGAGCTATGTCTTTGTTTTGTCCGTGGCCCATGAGTAGTGGCCCTCAGTTGGAGACAGGAGAAAGTATTGAGGCTGGATTTTCCTCCTGCTTGCCCGGGTCTTCTTCAACTGCAAAAGGATGTGTAGTAGATCCATGCTGTTTCTCTGTAGCACAGGGACCCTTTCAGTGAAGCTCTAATGACCCCTGGCAGTGTCTCTACTACAGCCCAATCTCCAGGCTAAAGTTGGTGGAGCTCCAGAGGTGCATCTGTTTTATGGAAAGCACAAAGTTTAAGCCAAACACTTTTCTGTACCCTTGGACACCCTCAAAATCATGTAACAATTAGCAATTGTCTGTTTTTGTAAAAACTTCTATCAGTAAGTGAACCAAACATAAGATTAAAAGGGGTAAGTCCCATTTCATATGGGAAAGTCTGTACTCTATAAAGGGATGAGGGGACAAGTGTCACCCAGTGACCATCAGTTTCTAAGGTCAATTTAGTTAAGGTCTCTTTCAGGGTTCATCTTTTTTACCTATCCTGAACTCAGGGGTTTGTAAGCACAATGAAATTTCCAATCAATCCCCAAAATATTAGCTAATCTCTGAGTTAACTAGGACACAAATATTGGTCTATTGTGTGATCCTATAAGCTGAGGAAAACTATATCTTGCAAGATTTCTTATAGTAGTCTCTTTGTTACTGTCTCTACAGTCTCATGTTTAGTTGGGAAAGTCTCAGTCCATTTTGAAAAGGTATCTTTAATATCAGCAAATATTTGTATTGGAATTTTCCTAATTTTACCTCTATGAAGTCCATTTACTGATAGCCTTCTGTCTTGGTGCTCCTGTATTGAGTACCATGGTTCTTCTCATTGGAAACTGCATTAGTCAATTGACAAGTCAATGTTTTTTTGTTGTTGTTGTTCTTTTTTTTTTTTTTTTTTTTTTTTTTTTTTTACCAATTTCAGCTGTTTTAAAATTGGCATCCTCTATCATCTCTTATGACATTGAGACATGGGCAGATTTTGTCTGAGATCACATCTTCTGTCTGATCTGAGAGTGTGGGATCTTCTGTGTCTAGTGCAATCAAGGACATGAGGGGTCCAATTTCTAGGGGTGCCCACTCTGACGTCTTGTTGCCCTCTGATTTTGGCAGCCTCCCCACCCAGAGAGGGTTTTGGTCGGGTGCACAGAGTAGGACTCTTGTGATGGCTATAAAGTCTGAGGGTCTCAGGACTTTCTAGCTCTCTAAGTTGTAAAAAGTTTCCTAAGAAAGCTATTTAAGGGGAAAAGCAGAAAGATCCTAAGTGGGGAAAGGGACAACTTCTTCTATGTGGGAAAAGGATATCACTCTAAGGTGAAAAAAAAAAAGATTTTGCCACCCAATCCTCTTTGTCTTCAGTGTTTATATGTCTTTCAGAATACATGATCACATGTTAACAAAGTTCATCACAAGTTCACACAAAAAATCAAATCATAAATTGAAATAGAAGTTTACAACAGAGAATGTTTACATGCATATCCATTAGGAGTAATATTCTGGCTAAATATCCATCACCTGCCTCAGTTCCACAGGTTCACTAAAGGTTTAAAATCATAACTAAATTATTAGTAAAGTTTTGTATAGATAAACCCAGTGAATATTTTATCTTCTGTCCTAGCACCTATAATAAATGTTTAGTTCCCTTCTTATGACCTTTGGTTAATTGTTTTATAACCTCTTGGAATGTTCTCTGAGTAGGAGAATGTCTGATTATCATATAAGAGCAATTAACTGGTGACACTTGGAAGACTGGCAGAGTTCTCATCACGGTTTTGACTATCCGAAAGAACCTTTGCAGTATAAAAGAGTTTAATAATCACTGATATAATTTTAGGAATTCTTGTAGGATCATCATAAAGACTTAAGTCATCTATTTGCCTATATAGCATCACTACAAGACAGTACATCTTCGTGGACCTGCAGAGATCTGCTCCAAAGAGGTGTGCTACTACTTAGTGATTGTTCAATAGCAACGTTTAATAAAAACAGGAAAAGCATATTAATAGCAGGAATCTTTCCTAAAATGAATCCCTTACAGCCTTGCTAAGTAAGGGCTCACCTGTTGCAGATTAGATAATAATCCAAAGCAGACCATTTCAGGATGATCACCTGCTACTTATTAGCTTATCCCATTATGGCTCCTGACACTCTGGGATGGAGTTTAGTCTTTCCTTCTGCCACTAGGTGGCCTCTCTCCCCATAAATATCCCTATGAATATGAGTTACCAATAGCAAAGACATACAGGCTATCTGTGTCTCTTCTTTTCTTAGCTCTAATACCTTGGTCAGAGCAACAGTGGCTCTGCCCATATGATCTTGGTGTTTGAGACCACCAGTGTCACAGCATATCTCAATCCATCCTGAACCAGGCAATTGCCATTAGCTCATTACCTCTGTATCTATTTGAGAAGCCATGCAGAGGCCCATCCAATGATCAAGGTCAGGGCCAGGCATCAGGGCAGCTGAAAAGTTATCCTGGGGCATTCAAGAAGGAGGCTGGTAATGAGTCATTTTGACATCACCTTTAACTAGGACATTGTTACTGCACTCATGTTTAAACGGGGTGGCTGCCGCTTCTGCCAATTAGTGACACACTGACCATTGGCCAGGACCCCAATTTGGAGTATGTATCCCTGTATCTAGGGAGGTTACCTGTAGTTGATAGAATAAGGCCTTTTTAGTGGAGGCTCAATAGTCTAAATATTTTGGGACCTCTAAGAAATCTTGAGGTTTTGTTTTATTTCTGTTGACATTAGGAAGCCATTTGTAAACCGATGAAGGGACTTTATCTTCATGTTTTATCAAGACAAAATGTAGAACTTTATTAATTATCAATTTAAAAAGGTGGTGGGTTTCCCTTTTACTTTTAGGGTTACCCTGGGCTTGAGTGGGGGCACTTTTGAACTTCTGGGCCCCCCTTATCTACTTCTTCTGAGGCTATCCGTTATAGGCATCTTTTATGGTCTTCTGATTTGGCCTTGGCAGCCAACAGGAATTTTGCCCAGTCTGGAGTCTGTTGTTTCTATCCTCTCATCTGCTTTTCTACTGTAGTCTCTCTTTCATTCAATAGTTTCTCTGCTACCATCATTAGGTCACTCAGACTCTTTTTTTTCTCACTTAACCTCTCAATCTTTTGTAGCTTGTAAAAAAATCTGGTATTGCCTGATTAATAAAGCTAGAGGGTCAGCTGTAATGTTTTCTGGTGATTTAGGGTCCATGGGGCCATTTTGTTGAAATGTCTCCATGAACCTCTCTTAAAAATGTTTTATTTTCTCCCTGTCTAATATCATACACCCTGGCCAAATTTGTGGGCCATCTTGTGGCTGCCTTGAGAGCTGCCAGCAGAGCCTGACAGTAGACCAAGAGCCTCCTCTTATTTTTAATGGTGTTAAAATCTCAATCTAGACAAGTCAGAGGGAAGCAAGCACATCAGATGAGGCTCTCCTGTGGAGCCAGGAACCTGATTCCAGGCCTCTTTTGTGGTAAAGGGATCCAGTAGATTATGATAGCAGCAGCCCATCTCATGTTAGCACATCCATTAAAGTCATTTTGTCAAAGTCATCTTGTAATGCCTTTAATAACACAGCATACAAAACCACAAATAAAACCTTTTCTGTCTATCCAGCAGAAACAAGAAACAACCAGAAAGTGGCACTCATGAAAAAGACCTCTCTATGACTCCCAAAACACAAGTCTAAACTTTTTTCTCTATCAGGCAAAATGAGAAATAACCAGAAAGTGTTGCATAGTCACAAGAGAAGAACCAGATTGTTGGGCGTCTCTTGGTTCCCCTGAGCCCACGCTCACCACAGACGGAGACTCAGGATGCCATAGCCACAGCTCCCAGATATGTTTATCCTAACCAAAACCATCCATGGGAACAGATTTAAGGCCTTGTACCCAGAAGGATGTGACACCATTTAGAATCAGTGAACAGAAAAAGGCACAACCAGAAACAAAAATCAGTCAAAACCAGAAAAAAATACAGCCTGTAGTAACAAGAACCAGCCAGAAGTGGCGATCACAGAAGACAGCTGTGGTGCTATTCAGTCTGTGAACAGAGACAGCCAGCAACAAAAACCAAAAGTATAAAAAAACAAAACCAACAAACCAACAAACCCCCCCCCCCCCAAAAAAAATAGCCGTCTGTAATAAGAAGAAGTAACCAGAAGGTAGTGCTCACAGAAGATGAATGTGGCAACACTCAGACCTGGAAGAAAAGGATATGGCCTGTAGTAACAAAACCAACCAGAAGGTGGAGCAAGCTCACACACATGATAACCCTCAGTACTGCACAAATGTTTACTGAGACCTGAAAAAAATCACCATGGCAACATAAATCATTCATCTTTACACAAGTTTTCGTTAGGCTCTGTAGATCTCACCTAAAGTTTCTAATATTCAGACAAATTAGCCACCACACAAATCACAAACTTTTTCGCCAATGCACAAGGACTCACCATCTCTGACCACATAAAAAAACTTCGGACACTCAGATTCCTCAGCATGGTTCAAACATAGATGAATTACAATGGCAACACAAGCCACCAGGTTCCACACAAATAAATCATTTCAGCATGGCTGGAAGGGTTCCATGTTTATTCTACCTGAGTTTGCTTCCATTCTGCTCTGCAGATCTCACAGAAAGCTCACACAAATGTGGTGGTCCGACAGGGATAAAGCAGGAAGTTTAACAGTGATACAAATATAAAGACAAAAATACCTAGTTTTGCCAGCTTCAAGACCCTCCAGATTGGTAGTCCTGTGTATCATGGGGAACTTACTGGCCAAAGCACCACCATCGAACTGGACGGTTTTAGATGTGGGGGGAAGCCCTGAATATCTATGGGGCAAGCCTTTATAGTAAGCAGCAAGCAGAGGGTATGTGTGCAAACATCTAATGGGAAAGCTACTGTGGCCTTTAACATAATTGACTGTGCTGGGTGTCATATCATAAACTTAACTTCTGCTCCCCTCTGAATTGGTGGTCATTCGGTGAGGGGTTGACTTGTAAGCTGGGGTGTAGGTTTCCTTGGAGATATAGCCTGGAGAAGCTGATCTTGTTTAGGGTGTAATCTGGAAACTCTGGTCTTGTTTGGGATTAGCCTAGAGACTGGCCCTTAGTTCAAGTTTTGTGAGTGGACAACTTGGAAACTAATGCTAAGTATGATCCTGTTAGTTGACCTGAGTTCAACCTTAGGTCAGGTTCTCTAAAATGGAGTCTGAACTTAAACATTTGGCCTCTTAAGTCAGTAGTAATGTTGGCTGTGACAGAATGACAGGAGAGCAATCAATACATTCAATAAATATTGTTGCTCCCACACTTTTTTTTACTTTTGCTTATTTATTTTATGTGACTGTGGGCTTGAGCATGACTCTACATGTGTGTGGGTCAGAGGACATCTCCCAGAAATTAGGTCTCTCCTTCCATCATGTGGGTCTGTGAGTTCTCAACCAGGTCCTCTGGCTGCAAGACTCCCCACTCATTGTGACACTCTCCCTGACTACAAATCAAACAATTGAAAATTTTAAAAAAGTTGAACTTCATTTCATATAATAAAAGAGAAAAATTAAGGCCTCAAATGGTGTGTGTGTGTGTGTGTGTGTGTGTGTGTGTGTGTGTGTGTGTGGTTTGTCTAGCTCCTGATATTTTAAGTTTTCTGTACTGAAAGCTTTT
>JAPYYD010004966.1:0-12598 GCA_028551405.1 Uromys caudimaculatus | reverse complement strand
CTCTCTGAGAGGTGTTTGGGTTTGGGGAACTGTCCCTCAGGGTCCGCTCTGGGGTGCAGAATGGAGTCAGAAGGATCTTTTCCCCAGCTGTCCCTTGGTTCCTGTGCCCCAAAGGTTCTGTAAAGGTCTCTCTTGATCCAGAAGTGGTGGTTTTGCCTGTGCTCAAAGGTGTGTCCGTACTTCTGGGATTCCCTGTTCACGTGGAGCCTGGTGGCCCAGGCTGAGGTCCCCAGGCACCAGTGTAAATCGGAAAGTTCACAGTTTTTCTGTCCCTGGGTTCTCAGGCCCCGGATCCCGGCAGATCCGGGCGGGCCTGGGCGAGAGGTGCTGCTCCCCTCAACCCCACTCACGGCCTTTCCAGGATCCTGGGAGGGCACCCCTCTCTGGTGCTCGTTGGCTACTGACTCCTGGCGTCCCAGGCAGAGCTTTGCATTTTCTTTTACTCTTGTGTCGATGTTATCTATGGTATCTTTTGCTCCTGAGATTCTCTCTTCTATCTCTTGTATTCTGTTGGTGATGCTTACATCAATGGTTCCTGATCTCTTTCCTAGGTTTTCTAACTCCAGGGTTGTCTCCCTTTGTGATTTCTTTATTTTTTTCTATTTCTATTTTTAGCTCCTGGATAGTTTTGTGCATTTCCTTTGTCTGTTTGATTGTGTTTTCTTGAAATTCTGCCTGTTTGATTCTGTTTCCCTGTAATTCTTTAACAGATTTTTGTGTTTCCTCTTTAAAGCTTTCTAGTTGTTTATCTCTGTTCTCTTGTATTTCTTAAACGATGTTATTTCTTTCTTTCTTAAAGTCTTCTATCATCATCATGAGAAATGATTTTAAATCTGAGTCTTGCTTTTCTGGTTTGTTGGGGTATCCAGGGCTTGCTGTGGTGGGAGAGCTGGGTTCTGATGATGCCAAGTACTCTTGGTTTCTGTTCCTTATGTTCTTACCCTTGCCTTTTGCCATCTTGTTAACTCTGATGTTAGCTAATCTTACTCTGTCTGGTTGTGCCTTGCCCCTCCTGCAGGCCTCTGTGTCAATACTCTTTGAAGACCAGCTCTCTCTGAGAGGTATTTGGGTTTGAAGAGCTGTGGCACAGGGTCAGCTCTGGGGTGCAGACAGAAATCAGAAGGATCTTGTCCCCAGCTGTCCCTTGGTTCCTATGTCCTGATGGCTCTGCAATGGTCCCTCTTGATCCAGTGAGTTTGAACAGAAGTGGTGGTTTTGCCTGTGCTCAAAAATGTGTCAGCACCCCTGGGATACCTGCTCTCTCCTAGAGCCCTGTGGTCCAGGCTGAAGTACCCAGGCACAGACCCCTGGTGGCCCAGGCAGAGGTCTCTCCCCACAGATGGAACCGGAAGGTTCAGAGGTTTCTTGCCCCCGAGTTCTCCTCAGGCCCTGTATCCCGCCAGATCTAGGCGGGTCTCGGTGATCAGTGTTGCTCCCCTTAACCCTACTCATGGCTTTTCCACGCTCCTGGAAGGGTAGCTTTCTCCGGCGCTCTTTGGCTATGGACTCCTGATGGCCCAGGAAGGGCAATATTTTTTTTCTATGTTTTTTTGAAGACTTTAGGGATTAACTGTAATTTCTTTGAACAACTGGTACAATTATGGTGTGAGTCCATCTGGGCCTGGAATTTTAAAATATAAAATGTTCTTGTTACTATTTCAATTTTGTCCTTTGTTATAGCTCTGCCTTGGTTGTTGGTCTCCTATACAGTTTGGGAGTTTTAATGAATCAGAAATTTGACACATTTAATTAGACTTCCCAACTTAGCAAAGGTTTAAGCTTTTTAAATTTTTACAATTAAAAAATTTCTTATTCTGTACTTCTTTGGTATTTATTATAATGTTTCCCTGTTCATTCTTGATTCTGTTAACTTGAGTCATATATTTCTTTTTGTTAGTTGGACTGATAATTTTTTTTAGTTTGCAAATATTGTATTTATTTTTTATTGGATATTTTATTTATTTATATTTCAAATGTTATCCACTTTCCCGGGTTCCCCTCCCCAAATCCCCTGGCCCATCCCACCCCTGCTTCTATGAGGGTGCTCCCCTACCCACCCACCCACTCCCACCTCACTGCCCTGGCATTTCCCTACACTGGGACATCAACCCTTTACAGGATCAATGGCCTCCCCTCCCATTGATGCCAGATAAGGCCATCCTCTTCTACATATGCAGCTGGAGCCATGGGACCCTCTTTGGTTGATGGTTTAGTCCCTGGGAGCTCTAGGGTATCTGGTTGGTTGATATTGTTGTTTTTCTATGGGGTAGCAAACCCCTTCAGCTCCTCTAGTTCCTTTCTGTGACTCCTCCATTGGGGACCCCATGATGAGTCCAATGGTTGGCTGCAAGCATCCACCTATGTATTTGTCAGGCTATGGCAGGGCCTCTCAGGAGACAGTTATATCACTTTACTGTCAGCAAGCACTTCCTGAGAATGCCAAGAAATGCTTACTGATTATGTTTTGATGTTACATCTTTTCAAGGAACCAATTCTTTCAGCTTTTCCCTAATTCAACTACAGAGGTCAGCAGCTTTTGTTCATTGGTTGGGTGTAAATATCTGCATCTGACTCTTTCAGCTGCTCATTGGGTCTTCCGGAGTGCGGTTACCCTAGTTCCTTTTTTGAGCACCACATAGGCTTAGTAATAGTGTCAGGCCTTGGGACCTCCCCTTGAGCTGGATCTCACTTTGGGCCTGTCGCTGAATCTTCTTTTCCTCAGGCTTCTCTCCATTTCCATCTCTGTATTTCTTTCAGACAGGAACAATTATGGATCAGAGTTTTGACTGTGGGATGGCAACCCCCTCCCTCATTTGATGCCCTGTCTTCCTGCTGGAAGTGGGCTTTACAAGTTCCCTCTCCCTGCTGTACAGAATTTTATCTAAGCATTTCATCTTTGTGTCCTGAGGGTTGCTCACCTCCCAGGTCTCTGGTATATTTTGGAGGGTCCCCACAACCTCCTACCTCCTGAGGTTGCCTGTTTGCATTCTTTCTGCTGGCCCTTAGGGATTCAGTCTTTTTCCCTCACCCAATACTCCTCCCCATCACCCCATTCACTTTCCCTCCCAGATCCCTTTCTTCCTCCCCACTTTTGATTGTTTTCTTCTCCCTCCCAAGTGGGAATGAATTGTCTTCACTTGGGCCCTTCAGCTTGTTGATCTTTGTGAGTTCTGTGGACTATATCTTAGTGTGTGTATATATATATGCATTTCTCTGATCACTAAGGATTTTGAACATTTCTTTAGGTGCTTCTTAGCCATTTGAGTTTCCACTGTTGTGAATTCTAAGTTTAGTTCTATACCCCATTTTTTGATTGGATTGTTTGGTTTGTTGGTTGTAAGCTTCTTGAGTTCTTTATATATTTTGGATATTAGCCCTCTATTGGATGTGGGTTAGTGAAGATTTTTTTCCCAATCTGTAGGTTGCAGATTTGTCTTTTTGAATATGTCCTTTGCTTACAGAAGCTTTCCAGTTTCATCAGGTCCCATTTATCCATTCTTGATCTTAGAGCATGAGCCAATGGTGTTCTGTTTAGGAAATTTCCCCCTGTGCCAATGAGTTCAAGGCTCTTTCTCACATTCTTTTCAATTAGATGGAGTGTATCTGGTTTTATGTTAAGGTCCTTGGCTTGACTTGACTTGAGCTTTGTGCAAGGTGAAAAAGGGTGTGCAAGGGTTTATTTTCATTTTTCTACATACAGACAGCCAGTTAGACCAGCACCATTTATTGAAGATGCTTTCTTTTCCATTGTATATTTTTCGCTTCTTCGTCAAAGATCAAGTGTCCATAAGTGTGTGGTTTTATTTCTGCGTCTTCATTTCTACTCCAGTGATCAATGTGCCTGTCTCTGTACCAATACCATGCCATTTTTATCACTATTGATCTGTAGTAAAGCTTGAGGTCAGAGATGGTGATTCCCCAGCCATTCTTTTATTGTTAAGAATTGACAGGAGGGTGACCCTGTAGGAGGACCAGCAATCTCAATTAATCTGGATTCCTGAGATCTCTCAAACACTGGACCACCAACCAGGCAGCATACATTAGATGATATGAGGCCCCCAACACATATACAGCAGAGGACTGCCGAGTCTATGTTCAATCAGAGATGATTCATTTAACCTTCAAGAGACTGGATGCCCCAGGGAGTTTTGAGGTCAGGTGGGTTGGTGGTTAGGGGGTGGGGACATCCTCGTGGAGACAGAGGGGTAGAGAGGAGGTATGGGATATGTAACAGTTGGAGGGTGGACAGGGGAAATAAAATCTGCAGTGTAAAAAAATTAATTAATTAATTAATTAAGAAACAATTCTTAGATTAATTTATTCTCTACACTATTTTCTTTGCTTCTATTTTATTAATTTTTATTTAAATTTCTATTATTTCTTGTCATCTACTGGACTTAATTTAGTTTGTTATGGTTTTGTGCTCATTCTGATTTTTAAAACTTCCTTTATAACTGTTTTAAATATTTCCCAGAGATTTTCTTGTGCTATGTTTTGATTTTATTTGGTTACAGGAATATTTTGTCTTCTTGTTTGGTTTCTTCTTTGATCTATTCATCATTCAGTGATGAGTTGTTTACTCTCCATGGTTTTATAAAGTTATTCAAGTTTTTGTTTGCTGTTAATTTTAAGTTTTATTGAATGGATGAAGGGGATCATTTTATTTTCCTGTATTTGCTAATGTTTGCTTTGTATGGTAAAATATAATCTATTTTAGAGACATTTTCATGTGCTTCTGGGTAGTTTATGTAAAAGAGCTTCTGGACAGTGAAGGAAGCAATCAATCAAGTGGTGAAGACTTCTACAGGATGGGAGGGACTCTTTATCAGCTATACATCTGAAAGGACTAATATCCAGATTATACAGACAAAGAATTCATAAAACAAATAGTCAAGGGCACCAATGGCTCAGTTAAATAAATGGGCTAAGAATCTAAACATAGAGTAATAAAAATGGTTAAGAAATACTAAAAAAGTTTTTCTCATCCTTATCAATTAGAAAAATGAAAATTAAAATACCCCAGTTAGAATACTAAATATCAACGAAATAATTAACAACAAATGCTGGAGAAAACATGGGGTAGGGAAAACATCAATCACTGTTGTTGGGAATGCAAACTGGTATAGTTGTTTTGGAAACCAGTATTAAGAAATCTTAAAATACTAAAAAACAAAAACAAAAGAAAACCAAAAAACCCATTACATAGCACAGCTGTATCTTTCCTTGGCCTATGCTAAAGTTTTCAACATCTGACTACACAGGTATTTGCTCAACAGTTTCATCACTGCTGTTTTCACATAGCTAAGGAATGGAAATAGCTTAAATATTTTGCAATGGATGGGTGGATCGTGATAAACATACACTATACAACAATTCAATTGTAAAAACAAATGAAAGCATGCAATTTTCAGGCAAATAAGAAGGAATTAGAAAAAAATCATATAGGAGTGAGGAAATTAAGAACTAGACAGATGCTAAATGTGTTTGTTCATTTGAAGATTCTAGTACCATATTCTCAGATATGAGTATACAACATGGAGTAACTATACCACCAAGGAAAGTATGAAAGGTTCATAAGTGAAAGGAGGAGGAAAAGTGTCATGGATGGGAGAGAAAGGAAAAGCAACAGTGAAGTTGTTTGATAGAGTCTTAAGGGATCATACCATTTTATATTTATCCCAAATTATGCATGGTGTGTGTATGTGTGTGTGTGTTTGTGTGTGTATGTATATATCATTCTTGAAGTTAAGCCTGACAACACTCCCCATAGGCCTATAAGAAATAGTTGGTCAGAGTAGTTGAACTGACTCTTAAAACCGTAAAGACTATTTATGTAGAACTTTGTTACCTTTAGTGGCTCAGGCACATATTTAAAACACAAAACTTGGATGCTTCCAGATGAATCTGACCTGAAAGCCTCCTTCCTGTATGCGAGCCTTCATGTTACTGAAAATACAATGTAAGCTGCCAAGGAACAGAAACAATTAACAGTCCCACCCAGAACCAATACATTTTAAACATGATGAAATATGCATAGATGTACAATAAGCATCATTAATGTATTTGTGGTAACCGATATCTGTCTAAGTAGGCTTAAGGCCAACTTTAGCAAGAAGAATATCATGCCTGATACTGAAAATCTAGCCAGCTTCCTGGGACTAGTGAGGACATGGGCATAAGAAAAGGAACACTATACCAGAAACATAATTCATTACTACATTCTAAATCTTATATTTATACCCACAGATAAGTGTAACTATTGCCACTCCATCAAATAAATGTCCCCTGACAGCAAATGGAGATCATCAGAGGAACAAGAACTGCATATAATGCAGAGATAAACCAATTTTGGGAAGTTCAGCTCAATAGATAGACTTGTTTCATAGCTACTGAATCTATGGCTCAGGGAACATCACAGAAAAAAAAAGGGGGTGCAGTACAAAGAAAGATTGTAAGAGACATTTCAGAAAGTCTGTTTTGAAACAGTCTTTTCTATAGATGACTGCACAGATAAACACTGAACAGTATCAATTCCAATGGACGTGTAGAAGGGTGGAAATTTCTCAGGGGCCCATGCAAAGACAAAGAACTGTACGCAACCAATGACTCCTGGGTGAAGGAGAATTGGCCTCAACCAGTGATGATTTCTCTTGTTGGTTATCCAATGCAGCATGGCCAATCCTGAAACCATATGCACACATGCAACAAAACATGGGCTCTGCAGGTTATATTTATTTATATATTTGTGCAGACAGATACCCACATACATGTATATATCAGAAATAATTAAAGACAAAGAGACTACAAGGTTGAAAGGAGGAGTCATGGAATGATTTTGGAGGAAAGGTATGAGAGAGTGGCTGGAGAAAAGAAAGGAAAAGTATAAGTGATATTGTTCTATTTCTATTAGATATACTTAATTTTTAAAAAGCTGTACATTGGAATTCATATGATGTTGGAATGGTTTAGCTCTGTGTGCTGTAAATCCAAAGGGGCTAGAAGGATTAGTGTATGAGCATGAGCATTCTTAAAATGATGCATTTTAGAATGTACAATATAACAGAGCTTCAGTCAAAATGTTTGATAGCCACCCCCATTGACAACCAGCAGTAAACACATATACATATGTACAGCACCAAATCGATTCAGCAGGATTCATTTATATATTTATGTGTATGTATGCAACAATAACAACTTAAGAATAAAGGCTACAAAATAAAGTAAAAAATATGGCCTATTAAATCAAACCATGTAGATAACCTTTCCTTTGCATTGTTAGAAACATGCCCCCATTAAACAATATTTTATATATATATTTCTATGTCACTGGGAATGTGACTTTAATGGAAGAATGGACTGCATTATCTTATTACAGTGAACAGTGAAATTTTCTGTATCTTATAATCACCTGGGTGCTGTAAAATTCCCTGAAAACTATTCTTCACATAACCAATTTAACTATTCACCAATTATGCTAGTTATAGCTGCTTCAAAAGTTCTAATTTTTTTCTAGTGTGCTCATAGTAGCAGGTGTATCTTATTCTAAATTTGCTTGACAGTACAGCTATATTTGTGTAATAGCTGATTAAAAAAACAAAACAAAGGAACCTAGGAAAAGCTCTTCTGCCTCTTCCTCCTCCATGACCAGAGTATAATCATCTAACCCTTTCATACATTCTTTGGAATCAAAAGTCCAGTTGTTAATTGTCTTCCATAATCTAAAACACTTTGAAAATAAAAACATAAAAATTAAGTTAACAGCAAAATCCCATGGTAGGCATTGTATAAGTGTAAAGATGCAAAGAGTGAACCACTTTTGTCTGTCTCTAATGCATAATAGAGAACTTTTAGGTTGTTCTCTGTAATCTAATTCTATGGAGCTCAGAGGCTCACTTCAGCATTTTATTAAGGAAAGAAAACCTTCAAAAAAGTATGTGCATAGGCATATAGGTACAAATGCACTGTTTTATTCCAGTTACATGGCAGTACAATAGTCTGGATCTTTTCTGCCCACTAAGGACATGTCAAGGTTCTACTGGAGGTTAGTAGTACTTTCAGAGGTTGGGCCTAGTATAAAGATGTCAGGTAATAGGAAACATTCCTTACAAAAGACATGCATGGTATGTACTCACTAATAAATGGATATTAGCAAAAAAATCCAAAAGTACAGAATACCAAGACACAGTCCACAGTCAATACAGTCAACAAACTGAAGGTCCCAAGTGAGGACACATTAGTCCCACTTGGGAAGGAGAAGAAAGCAATCACAAGAGTGGAGGTAGGTAGGCACCTGGGAGGGAAAGGGGACAGGGGAGGGGAGGGGGGAACATGATCTGGTATTGGGTGGGCAAAAAGGACTGAAACCCTGAGGGCCAGCAGAAAGAATGGAACAGGCAAATTAGGGAGGTAAGAGGTTGGGGGACCTTCCAGAATATACTAGAGACCATCAGATGAGAGACTCTCAGGATTCAAGGGAGGGACCTTAGATAAAATGCCATATAGTGGGAAGAGGGAACTTGTAGAGCCCACCTCCAGCAGAAAGACAGGGCATCAAGTTGGGGATGAGGTTGTTAACCCACAGTCAAAACTCTGACCCATAATTGTTTCTGTCTAAAAGAACAGCACGGATAGAAATGGAGAAGAACTTGAGGAAAAAAAAAGATACAGCAACAGGCCCAAAGTGGGATCCAGCTCAAGGGGAGGCCCCAAGGCCTGGCACTATTACTGAGGCTATGGAACAGCTGAAAGAGTCAGATGCAAATATTTTTTTTGATACCTTATTTACATTTCCAATGTTTCCACCTTTCCAGGTCTCCTCTTTGGAAACCCCCTATCCCCTCCCCTTCCCCGCCTCTATAAGGGTATTCCACCTCCCACCTACCCATCCACTCACTCCTGTATTGCCACCTTGACATTCCCCTTTACTGGGGCAACTAAAACGCTCAGGCCCAAGGGCCTCTCCTGCCCCTGATGGCCAACAAGGCCCTCCTCTGCCACATATGTGGTCCGAGCCATGGGTCCCTTGATGTGTATTCTTTAGTTGGTGGTCCAGCCTCCAGGAAGACGGGGGGGGGGGGTCAGGCCAGTTGACACTATTGCTCCCTCCATGAGACTGCAGACTCCCTCAGCTCCTTCAGTCCCTTCTCCAACTCCTCCATCTGGGACCTCACTCTCAGTCCACCGGTTACTGTAAAGTGAAACTTGGGTATTCCGAACTTTTGGGCTAATATCCACTTATCAGTGAGTACATACCATGTTCATTCTTTTGTGACTGAGTTACCTTGCTCAGGATGATACTTTCAAGTTCCATCCATTTGCCTGCAAATTTCATTAAGTCATTGTTTTTAATAGCTGAGTAGTACTCCATTGTATAAATGTGCCACATTTTCTGAATCTATTCCTAGACTGAGGGACATCTGGGTTGTTTCCAGCTTCTAGCTATTATAAATATGGCTGCTATGAACATAGTGGAGCATGTGTCTTTATTACATGTTGGAGCATCTTCTGGGTATATGCCCAGGAGTGGTATATAGCTGGTTCCTCAGGTAGTATTATGTCCATTTTTCTGAGGGTCTGCCAAACTGATTTCCAGAGTGGTTGTACCAGCTTGCAATCCCACCAGCAATGGAGGAGTGTTCCTCTTTCTCCACATCCTCACCAGCATCTGCTGTCACCTGAGTTTTTGATCTTAGCCATTCTGACTGGTGTGAGGTGGAATCTCAGACTTGTTTTGATTTGCATTTCCCTGATGATTAAGGATGTTGAACATTTCTTTTGGTGCTTCTCAGCCCTACGAATTTCCTCAGTTGAGAATTCTCTGTTTAGCCTTGTTCCCCATTTTTTGATAGGGTTATTTGGTTTTCTGGAGTCTAAGTTCTTGAGTTCTTTTGCACCCAACCAATGAACAGAAACTGCTGACCCCTGGGGTTGTATTACAGAAATGCTGGAAGAGGGTGAGGAGGACCAGCAGTCTCAATTAACTTGGACCCCTGAGATCTCTCAGACAATGGATCACCAACCAGGCATCAAACACCAACTGATATGAGCCCCCCAACATATAAACAGCAGAAGACTGCTGGGTCTGGGTTCAGTCAGAGAAGGTGCACCTAACCCTCAAGAGACTGGATGCTCCAGGGAGTTTAGAGGTCTGGTGGGGTTGGGGATGTGGGTGGTGACAGAGGTGTGGGGAGGAGGTATGGGATGTGGAACACTTGGAGGGTGGATGGGGGAATAAAATCTAAAGTGTAAAAACATTTAAATAATAATAATAATAATAATAATGATAATAATAATAATAATAATAATAATAATAATAATAATAATAAAGCAAGAACAAAAAACAGGACATTGCTATCCTGGACCCTGCCTGCTTTTTGTGCTTTGCCTTCCACCTGCCATAAATAAGCAGCTTTACCCCTCCTGCATTCTGCCTGTGCTTAGGCAGTGTGCTGACATCGACTCAATGAAGTTAATAGACTGTGAGTCAAAATGAGGTTTTCCTCTTTTTACGTTGATTTTCCTGGGTATATTGTTATACTAATGAGTGCTACCAATATAGGTAACCTTCTCAGAGATCCACATTTGCTAAATCCATAGTTATTTTTATCTTACACTTAAAGAAATGTGAAACTGTAAGCAACTAACTGAATCATAATGCACCATCTTAACCTTGGTAAAATCTCCGAAAACAAATATAGATTATAAATAAATCTTATTTCTCTACTATATGTCTATTGATCATATAAACTGTATAGTTATTTTGTCTACTGGAACTCCCCACTTGGAACCATGTCTGTTAGACCAAGAAGTCTAATCATTCCAAATACATGGTACCTACATATCGTATCAAATAAATAATACACCTTCTTGTTTGTGATGATGCTTCAGGTCCTTCTGTGAGTCTTATAACACACTGCTGTGTTCTTTCTCTGTTCTACATACTCTCTTCTCTTCCATCATGTACCATCTGCAAACTAAAGCTTCAAGAATTTATTTGGCCCTATAATCATAAGAAACAGAATTATAAATTAGGATTTCAAAAGCATGATCTTAATTTCTAGAACACCAGCTATGGAAACAAATATAATCTCTATCTATTTTGGGTCTCATTTTTCCATAAAACTCTATACTGTACAAGCCATAACTTACACTTTTCTCTGTTAGTTCTGTGTAAAAAGAGTTTCAGATGCATATGACATAAAAGAAGAGGACCAGTTGCTTCTGGGGAGGAAATAGAGCAACAAAAAGAGGTAGAGAAATGGGAGGGACTTCTAGAGAGGGAATAGATAAGGATGAAGTATGACATATTTGGATCAAGCATCATAATGAAACCTTGTACACTGAATGGAAATCCAAAAATAAAATAAAATCAAAATAAATGTCAGATTCAAAAGAAAGAAAGAAAGAAAGAAAGAAAGAAAGAAAGAAAGAAGGAAGGAAGGAAGGAAGGAAGGAAAGAAGGAAGGAAGGAAGGAAGGAAGGAAAGAAGGAAGGAAGAATATTTGCTATAAAGTACTAAGTTTCAGTGGTGTAGAAAGGATTCCTATGGTTGTAGTTTTGAAGAGGATAAAGAGAACCCTGTAACAGAAGAGGAAGAAGGGTACATGGAACATTTATTGTAATTAAAGTTCCAAAAGTTATTATGAAAATAGTAATCAAGCAGAAAAAAAGGATATTTGGAAGTCATAACCCTCATAGGTGCTAAATTGGGGCAGCTTGCTAGGACTGTGGATACAAAAAAGATAATGTAGAAACTCCTGAGCATTCAATACGTGAATTGAAAGTTCACTATTAGAGGTGAAAATATTGCAAACCTACAGATATCCAAACAACAACCTCAACAACAAACAAACAAAAGCATTCTGACCCCAGTCTTAAATTATTTTCTGCATTCCAGAATTTGTACTCATGAACAGAATTATAACTTTCTTTATTAACTAAAGCCATTGTCAACCAAACTACAACGTTTCCAGTATTATTTATCCTTCTGGACTGTGGTGGTTTATAAATTTGGCCATTTTAAGTGGTGAGTACTGACAGATAATTAAACCTAATTACCATTGCTTTTACCCTGTCACCTGTGTCTATGAAATGAAATCATCACTTGATTGACTTGTTTATCAAACAAGATGCTACACTTATGATAGAGATGAAACCTGAACATGCTGGAATTTTAAAATTATCATGCTACCATGAGATAAAATAAACCAAAAAATGTCACCAATAGAGTAATTGCATGTTGGAAAATAGCAATGGAGAGATGAACCACAGTTGATGAAATCAAAATAAATTTCATTGGTTACAAAAAGATTTGATCCATCATGCCATGTCTGAAAGGTTGGCAAGTTAGCACAAAATTTCATCTCTGTGGCAAACACATGTCATTTTTTTTTTTTTTTTTTACACATTTGTGAATGTATATTCATTTATTATTATTTTTTGTATCTAGAAGTATTTCAGAGTAGCTTTTCTTATACACAAAACCAAATAAAACATTTGCTTAAGTCTGTTCAATAATCTTGAGGTGTTTCTCATTGTGCACTCTCTCTTTCCAAATTCTCTGCAGGCATTTGGGCAGTCCTTCTCTATTCACCGTAAA
>JAPYYD010004965.1:0-12598 GCA_028551405.1 Uromys caudimaculatus | reverse complement strand
CATATTTATAATAGCCAGAAGCTGGAAACAACCCAGATGTCCCTCAGCAGAGGAATGGATACAGAAAATGTGGTACATTTACACAATGGAGTACAACTCAGCTATTAAAAACAATGACTTCATGAAATTTGCAGGCAAATGGATGGAACTTGAAAATATCATCCTGAGCAAGGTAACTCAGTCACAAAAGAACAAACATGGTATGTACTCACTGATAAGTGGGTATTAGCCCAAAAGTTAGGAATACCCAAGTTTCACTTTACAGTAACCGCTGGACTGAGAGTGAGGTCCCAGATGGAGGAGTTGGAGAAGGGACTGAAGGAGCTGAGGGAGTTTGCAGCCCCATGGAGGGAGCAACGGTGTCAACTGGCCTGACCCCCCGATCCTCCTGGAGGCTGGACCACCAACCAAAGAATACACATCGAGGGACCCATGGCTAGGACCACATATGTGGCAGAGGAGGGCCTTGTTGGCCATCAGGGGGAGGAGAGGCCCTTGGACCTGAGGGTGTTAGAGGCCCCAGTAAAGGTGAATGACAATGTGGGAATATGGGAGTTGGTGGGCGGGTGGGTGGGAGGTGGAATACCCTTATAGAGGCGGGGTAGGGAGAGGGGATAGGGGGTTTCCAAAGAGGAGACCTGGAAAGGGGGAAACATTGGAAATGTAAATAAAGTATCAAAAAATAAATAAGTAATTTTTAAAAAAACACAAATCAAAAAGAAAAAAAGAGAAAAAGGAAGCCTTTCCTTCCCAAGTTGCTTTTAGGCGTGGTATTTCATCATAGAAACAGAGACTTACTTTTTAAAAAACCTTCGTGATGGAATCTGAACTTAGGTCTTCATGCTTGTAAGGCGTTCTCACACACTGAGTCATCAATGAAGTCTCACGTAGCTCAGGCTGACCTCGAACTTCCTATATAGCTTGTTATAAACTTGGCCTCCTTATCCTCCTTCCTCTACTTGTCTGATGCTGTTACCAGCATGTGCCAACGCTTCAAGCTCTCCACGCGTTTTTCAGCGTGTTCCTGAACTGAGTACTATTCGCTTTTTTTTTTTTTTTTTTTTTTTAAGATTTATTTATTATATGTAAGTACAACTGTAGCTGTCTCCAGACACATTTTCTTCTCACTCTGGCCCTGCTAGCTGTAGCTGTCTTCAGACACACCAGAGGAGGGCATCAGATCTCATTATGGATGGTTGTGAGCCACCATGTGGTTGCTGGGATTTGAGAACTGAGGACCTTCGGAAAAGCAGTCAGTGTTCTTAACAGCTGAGCCATCTCTCCAACCCCCTATTTGCTCTTGTAGGGCAATTTACTGTCACCCGTCAAAGGCCCAACTCCAGACCCGTGGCCTCCACCCTGCAGGTCCCCATCAAAACAACCCTGATTCCTCAAGGCCTTCTCATCCAGAAGAGTGGTTCTCTACTGTTGTGCCTGCGACCCGCCTGCGTGAGAATTCCATTTTTAATCCCCAGCACCCAGTTCAGTCCTGCTATCCCCAGAGAGTTCAAAGAGTAGTGGGATCTCCAGAGGGATTCAAACCCCACGGATTGGGCCCCAGGTGGCGCTGTCTGCCCGGATAAAAGTCGAGGAAACCTCAGAATCCGGAGCCTCTGGTCTGGGCAGCCAGTGATGAAGCCTCAAATTCTAATCCTGTTTGTCCTCGCAACATCACCCCTTGCATCTGTGTCTGGTCCCCTCACAACATCACACAATGCATCCGTGCCTGGTTTATTGTCCCCCCTCCTGTCCCCCCAAATGACAACTTTCAGGAGTTGGTTCTCCTTCCATCCTTTGGGTCCTGGTTGTTCGGCTTTGCAGCAAGTAGCGTTACCCACTGAGATGTCCTACCAGCCGGTGCCCGGTTTTACAGTTCGGCGTTTCAAGGCTGGATGCCAAAAGAAGCGGGAAGCCCACAGGCTATCCCAGCTGTTTCCTGGAGGACCCAGCTATCCAAGAAAAAGTATGAATATCGTTACTCCTTTCAGAATGCCACTTGAGACTTTATGAGGAGACAGCTGCTCCCCTTCTGGTCCAAACCCTCTTGCCTCCCTCCTTGTTGGAAAACATGGCTATGAAGTGCAAGGTTCAGATTCTGATTCTGATCCTGCTGTGCTCATTCCCCAAGCTTTAGGGACCCTGTGTGTGACAAGCCGACTGGCCTCAACGCTCTGGGCTACCAGTCCCCGGAATCTCCACTAAGTGGGAGAGGCAGGAGGTGTGGCCAGTCAGCATCTTGGCCAAGGGCAGGCTGCCCTGGGAGTTGCCAGAAGGAAAACATTTTCCGGGAGCCGGAAGGGCTGGCAGAACCCAGGGCCGGGTGGAGAGACCACAATGGACCCTTGTGTGGTGGTTTAGCTTGGACTCGCCCGCAGGCCCAGCTTCTGGGCCAGGGTGGGCCCTGTTTTCTGATCTGCAGCCAGACCCAGCTCCTAAACAACCCGCCCTGGGCCCAGCCAGGAGCCAGAACTTCGCTTCAAGTCCAGAGGGTGTGAAGCTCACAGGCTGGTGTCTAGTGGCTTGCTCTCCTCTGTCACCCTTCCTGGAATCCTTCTGGCTAAACAACTTTACATAAGCTTTGAAGGCCCATCTTCACAACCCGACAGGCGTCCAGTCCTGGGAGGTTTCTTCTTCAAACCACCTAAGGAAGCTCAGAGCAGACTGTAGGTCCAGCCTGTGATGACTTTGTTAAAGAAGCCTTGAGTCCATCTGAGAGGCTTGGCTTCTCTACCCTAGTGAGCCTCAGTTTCACCCTCTGCCAAGAGAGTTGGTAATTCACATTTGAGGGACAGAGATGCTGAGATGGTGTTTGACGTGTTTGGCAAAGCCTCTGCCTCAGGAAAACACCCACCCAAGCCAGGTCAGACAGCTTGTAGCACCCTGATGGCACTACCACAGCCCAGGCCCTGGGTTCTGAATCTCCTCTGAAGCAGCCGGCAGGAAGTGCCATGTAATGCTCATGGTCATCTGAACAGTTGTTGCTAGGAACCCTAAAACTGCCAGGGTCCCCACAGGACCCTTCACATCAGCCATCATTGACATAATCACAAAGGAGGTCTGGGGTTGTAGCTCATATGACAGAGGGATGGTCTAGCATGCACAAAGTTCTTTAACCAGCATCATTTAACATTGGGTGTAACGGTCTTAAAAACAAAATGTAAGCAAACAACATTTCCTTAAGTAGGTGTGACAATGGTGGCCCATGCCTTTAAGTCCAGCACTCAGGAGGCAGAGGCACGTAGACTCTGTGAGTTCCAGGTCAGCCTGGTCTACAGAACAAGACACCAGGGTTACACAAAAAGAAAGCTCATTTCAAAAAACCAAAACAACAACCACACACACACACACACACACACACACACACACACACATACACACATCCTTAAGCAAGGAAAGATATAATCCTTGAGGGGATTGCCGATAAACTGATCATAGCCCTGTGAATGGCTCATGTTTGTTGGGCCTGGACCTCATTACGTAACACAGACTGGCTTCATACTCGTGACAGTTTTCGTGCTTATGCATTGACCTCCCAAGTGCTGGTATTGAAGGTATGAGCAACCACGCCCTGCCCAAATTGCTACTATTTAGAACAAGGAAATTAAAGGAGAAATACAAGATGCTACTCTTGGATCAAGTTTTAAAAGGGTTGAGATCCGAGAGGACAGGAACATAATGAGATGCACAGACGTCGATTTTGTGTCAGGCTGCGTAGCAGAGCAAAGGGCCTAGAATGTAATGGGTGACAATGGATGACTCATGCTGGCTGCTCTTTGGCACTTTGAACACATTTCTTAGGAATGTCAGGACCGCAGGCTCAGCCCAGGTGAGCAGACCCAAAGCAGGTCAAATGCATTATCCCTTCAGCATAAATAAGGCTGTGACTAATTAATTTTCTAGGGCTATGGGGACAGCGACTTTGGGCCCCAGTGGAAACCATGGAGCTATCTCAGGCTTGAATAAGACCAGTCACACAGAGGACTGCTTCTATAGCTAAGCAATAAGAATGTGACAGCAAGGCAAATGAGTACAGCTGGAAAATATATGGATAGGTAAGACTTCGATTCCTAGTTGGGTAGACCAGAAGTCCAAGAAACTTGTCTATGTTAGGAGAGGGAGAGTCTCCTCTCCTCTTCCTCCTCCTCTTCCTCCTTCTCCTCCTTCTCTCTCTCTCTCTTTCTCTCTCTCTAGGTTTTTGGGGGGTTTTTTTTTTTGTTTATTTGTGTAGGAGGGGTGTACATTTGTCACTGTGCCCATGTAGAAGTCAAAGGACCACTTTCAGGAGTTGGCTCTCTCCTTCCCTCACGTGGGTCCTGGGTGGAACTCAGGTTGTCAGGCTTGATGACACAGACCTTTGCGTTCTGAGCCATCATGCCAGCCCCAATATCTTAAATAGCCTTCAGAGCTGATGTTTCAGCCAAGAGTGCCTAACCTGAAACTACTGGGTGTCAACAAGTCAGGAGCCAGGCTACCAGCTGTTTGTTCTTCGTGGCTTTATTGCCAGGTGAGGATCAATGTACATTAGAGAAAAAAAAAAAAATCCATGCTGTCAGTGGGAGGTACAGCCTGCCGTTCCAAGGTCACTTCTGTTGGTCTTTGTTGTTGGCATAAGTTGACAGCTGGAGCCTGGTGCTGGAGTTTGCCCCTGGTTTCCTCTCTCCATGCGCCTTTACAATTACCAATTGGGGGCTCAAACCCAATACAGTTTGAGAAAGAGAAGGGCACAGGTTTGAGATGTGGACAAACATTGGCTTGAGTCTTTACTTTGCTGTGTAGCCAAGAACAAGATGCTTTGCTTCTCTGAACCTGTTTTTCTCTGATTTGTTAATGTGGGCAAAAACATTTGCCTTTGAGGCAATTGCCTTTGAGGTTATTCAGATAAGAAAGGCCTGTGTGTCACAAGCCTGTTGCCTAACAGGAACTCTGTAAATGGGACTGCTCTTTCCTCTCTCCAGGAGATGAAGATACAGAGGGAGCAGCCTAGGCTGAGGGGTCAGGACAGTTGGATCTGGTGGCTGGTTTTGTGGCTTTCTGACTGAATCCTCTGACAAGACCGACTTCTCTCTGTGGTTCAGTTTGTTATTTGAAATATAAGGTAGAGGAGCTGGACAGTCTTGGTCAGTTTGTTTGTCAACATGGCACAAGCTAAAGTTATCTGAGAAAGAGGAACCTCCACTGTGGCCATGCCACGCCTGAGCAGTGGGCGCAGGTAGTTTATGAAAGTAGATGGACACCTGGTTTGGTACCACATGCCTTTAATTCCAATACTCAGGAGGTGAGGCACAGGGATATCTGTGAGTTCCAGGACAGCCAGAGCTACATAGAGGGACCATGTCTCAAACAAAACAACAGCTACAAAAAGAAAGCAAGCAGAGCAAGCTGTGGGGAGCTAATGAAAACAACGTTTCTCCATGGCCTCTGCTTCAGTTCCTGCCTCTGGATTCTTTGTATTCCTGCCCTGACTTGCCTTCATGACAGACTAGCTACTACTGTAAGCTGGAATAAGCCTTTCCTCCCCAACTTGGTTTTAGTCATTGTGTTTATCACAGAGATAGAAAGCAAGCAAAAATAATAAATAAATAAGGCCTGAGCATGGCAGGGAATGGTCTGTCTTGAGAGTCAGGCCATCCACAGCTTGAAGCTAGACCCTGCCACTGATGCCCCGGATGACCTAAGACATGCCCTTTAGACTTCAATCTTCCCATTCCTGAAGCTGCAATAGTCTCCGAAGCCCCTTTAGCTCTGATGATCCGGGCTCCAAGATTCCCACAATGTCATATTCCCAGGTAGAGCTTCCGAGTCTGGGCTCCCAGTCTCCTTGCTCATAGCAACTGTCTCAGCTCTCACCCTCTCCCTGTCAGAACTTTTGAATTCTACCCTCATGGTCTCTACTTCCTTGCCTTATCCAAGACCAAAGAGCCCACGAGACTGCTCTCTAGTTGCTCTTCTTGGCACTAAGTATCTTAGAGTCTCTCTAGAAGCTTCTCCTTAGAAGTCTTAGGATTTTCTCCACTAGGAGTCCATTCACTTCATTTAATACATTGGGTACATGGGGACATGCTGATCCCAGCACGTGGGAGGGAGATCCAATGTGGTTCATATGTGAATTCCAAGATAGCCAGAACTACAGAGTGAGATCCTGTTTCACCCTGCCCCCTAAAAATGGCACTTGTCAGAGGAGTTCCTGAGCAATGGTGAGTACCATGGGCACACACTCTCATCCTCCTGCCTCTGCAAAACCCCTTTTAAAGAAGCTCTGTAGAAACACCCAGTGCAGATTTAACAACAGGCACAGAGAAATTTAGCATGTTGCTTGTCCTTGGAGATGTTTCCAGAGCACTAAGGCATCCTGAGCTCTGGCAGAAGAGGGAAGAAGAATGGCCTTGCTGGGTTGGTCTGGTCCTGCCCAATAGCAAAGGACAGATTCACAGTGTCACACCCATATGTATATACAAGCAGTCACCTGGAGGCCAGTGACAGACTAGTAAGCCCCTGAAAGCATCATTACAAGGCTGTGTCCAGTTGCTGCCTTCAATCAGAGAGAGGGCTGCTCAGTGGGAACCCTGGTTTACCCTGCTGGACCTCCACCAGGGCCTGCCCCATCTAGACTTTAGTATCCTCTTGGAGACTCAACCAGACACAGAACTCAAAGCTGCCCCATCCAGCAGGAAATAAGAAAGAGTCTAGGGAGGTATGGCTAGGTGGCTCCCTAGAGTAGGGGTTCCTCTGGTCACCTTCAAGCCCATTGCCCACAATAGATTCATCAGCACACAAGTGTCCCTAGGGTGAGGGGTTGAGTCATCTTGAACCCCAGGACCCGTTTTAGGACTTGGCAAAATGCAGACACTTTAGAAGTTCCTTCACTCTCTGCCCTATTTTGAGTCTTCCCAGCACTGACCCATTAGGGCTGTAGCAGGACCTCCTTCCAACAGAAACAAAGAGACCTTAGAGTGGGCAGTCCTTGGCTCCAGGATGGAATGCTAAAGTTAGTCCAGAGCAGATCCTGAGGGGAGCAGAGCCACAGATTTATGGATAAAGGCTTGACAGTCCCTGGTTCGGCTCTTTTGTTTCTGCCCAGAGCCACTCCATACATGACTCCGGGGCCCAAGAGTACAGGTAGATGCCTGCGGATGGCTGGATTTCTAGGTATCAACAGTGTCAGGCCTTTCTGCTTCCTCCTCCTGGGGTACTTTCCTTCTCTCTGTCCTAGGAACTCTCCTGTTCTGAAGGCCATTGGTCATGGAACACCAAAGTGACCTTTACTCAACAAGCTCCAGCCATGGAAAGGATAAAGGCCACTGTCCTCCACCTGGTGACTGTCACATGCTGGATTCCCCGTGAAGCACATCACAGACGCTACCTCATACACACAGGACACTGGAGGAGTTAAGAGTCAAGATGTGGCTCTGTTGACTGCCCCTGCACTAGACCAGTGTCACCAAAACACCTGAGGACAATGAGTGCTTCTTTACATATACAAACCCAGATTGTGCTTCCCCACACAGAAGTGAGGTTTTTCGAACACAGGTCTCACTACGGAGCTTTAATTGGCCCAGAACTGGCTGGCTTTGAACCCACAGAGCTCTTCCTGCTGCTGCTACCCAGGTGCTAGGATTGAGGGCTAAGGCTACTGTACCCAGCTTTGTATAAGCCATAGAGTAGAAGGGTTTTTGTGGGTTCCTTCCCTTCCACAGTCTCTCTTCAGGAGCTCCCCCATCAGACAAGTCTTTTCTTCTAAAAGTGCCGAATCCAGTTTTCCCTCCATTTTGATTTTCACCCAGGCTACAGCCCCCTAGTTCTGTTTTGGGGTCTCTCGATCATTCCCCCTTTTTTCTTGGCCTCTCTTTCTTACAGTAGTGTATTTGACTCTGCCCTGTTACTCTGGACCACCATTTATGATTGATTGATTGATTGATTGATTGGTTGGTTGATTGATTGAGACAAGGTCTCATGATGGAGCCCACGATGGCCTGGAATTTGCTATGTAGATCAAGCTCAGAGATCTGCCTGCCTCTGTTCTCTAGATGGCTTGAATAATAGATATTACACGACCACACCCAGTGACTTTACATTTTGCTTTATTTTTAAACTTTTTAAAACTTTTTATTGATTCTTTATAATTTTTACATCATGTACCCTGTCTTAAAGTTTTATTGTAGTGAAGAGACACCATGACCAAGGCAACTCTTAAAAAAGAAAACATTTTATTGGGACTGGCTCACAGTCTCAGAGGTTTAGTCCACGATCATCATGGCGGGAAGCATGGCAGCGTGCAGGCAGACGTGGTTCTGGAGGAGCTGAGAGTTCTGCATCTTGATCCAAAGGCAGCAGAAGGAGAGAGTGTGCCACACTGGGCATAGCTTGAGCATAAGAGACCCACAGTGACACACTTCCTCCAACAAGGCCACACCTCCCAATAGTGCCACTCCCTATGGCCAAGCATTCATACACATGGGTCTATGGGGGCCATTCCTATTCAAACCACCACACCCCTCAATCACACTGATCTCCCAGACCTTTCATACAGACCCTTGCAACCTCCCCTGAAAAGAAAACAAAAACCACACAAAATCTCACTGTGTCACAGTGTGTCACACAACACACCCTTTTGCTCAAACAGCTGCTCTTGCAAGTGATCGTTGTGGTGAGTCACTTATCCGATCGGGCCTCTGGCTTCGGCTATACTACCAGTACAAGACCCCCACTGGACTCCTCTTGGATATCCTGTTGTTGTCCTGTGTCTGGAGATCTGCAGCTTTGGTTCTGTCAGATCAGATGAGGGGTGGGGCCAGCTCACCCATGGCCCTGCCACCAGGGCCAGCTCTATGGTGCTGCCCAGGCAAAGTGTGAGCCCACTCTTCCAAGTGCTGCAGCCAGGACCAGCTCTCCTGCTCTCTCACCCTTGGGGCCAGTTCTCCCATGTTCCACAGATAAGAGCTGTAGCCAGTTCTCCTGCACTCACCCTCGGGTGGCTCACCAGTAGCCCTCACCCCACCCCCTCATCCCTGCAAGCAGGGCCAGGTCTACTTTGCTTCCTGGTTGAGGTGCGGGAGGACAGCTCTGCACAGCCCTCAGACATCAACATGACTCCAGGTAGCATCCCAGACCAAGGATGTCCTCATGGCCTTTGGTGGTAACAGCCCCCCCCCCCCCCAGCAGGATCATGGACCCAAACATGGCCCTGCACAGGCCAGGACCTCACCACAGCCTCAGGTGGCATCACTGGCTACTTACATCAGGCTGTTCCTCACTACCCTCGAGTCTCCAGTTCTGCCTCTCTTCATTGTGCAAACACTATCTGCTTCTCTTTCTCTTCCATCTCTCCACCACTCACCTGCTTCTCTTAGTGGCACCCTGGGCCTCTGAGTGTCTGGGGATGTCTCAAGTGTTATGCCCTGTCCAGGTTACTTTATTTTTTATTTGTGTGTGTGTGTGTGTGTGTGTGTGTGTGTGTGTGTGTGTGTGTATGTGTTACACTGCCCCAACCCCATTCTTTTTGGGGTTTTTGAGACAGGGTTTCTCTGTGTAGCCCTGGTTGTCCTGGAACTCACTCTGTAGACCAGGCTGGCCACAAACTCACAGAGAACCACCTGCCTTTGCCTTTCACCACCACCGCCTCCCCCACCCCCATTTTTCTGAATGCAAAACTTACGGAACTTCCTGATCTGCAGCCCAATTTATAACTTCTCTTTTCTGGCGGCTCAGGCCTGTAATCCTAGCAGCTGGGAGACTGAGATAGGCGAATTATGAGCTGTCGGGGAAGCCCAACCATTTTTGTTTGTTAATTAATTCAAGGGAGGAGGGAACTGACAAATTCTTCCACAGATGACTTCCCCCTGGTGGACAGAGACCCCTGACCTTCTCTGCTTCAGTCTGCCCTGGGTGTTGATCTGGTGTCTCTCCATATAGGCAATGTGTGTGATTCTTTAGGGCTCTTCTCTTGTACCTTGATCCCAACCCCACCCCCACCTTGCCAAGTGGGGTGGCAGTCTGTCCTTCTGTCCCCTAGCTTCTCCTCTAAGTTTGGGTCACACTGCTTGGCCCAGTGGCTGTGAGCTGGCTCTTTGGTTCCTATCCTTGTAGCCCCAAACAGCTTTATATGAAGCCAATATGGAAAATGGGAGGGGGTATTCCTGGTTTTCTCCCAGGCCCATGCATCATACACTGGTCCTGACAAAGTGACAAGTTTGTTCACATAGTCACCTCTAGAGACCACCTATTTTCAGAACCCTCTGGCCCTTAAACACCCTTAGAGACCTTTTGTACACAGCCCTGCTTCCTCCTGGACACGTCATTTTCAGAGCAGCAGAGCAGACGGCTGGAGCGCTGTGGCTTAGGAAGCAGCTCCTGGAGAAGCCCTCTCCCCTTCCTGCAGACATCTCCCCCACCTAGCCTCTTTCTGAAGGGGTCTTTTGGATGAGAGAAGGGAACGCTGGACCGTTTGGAATCCTCCTTGGTTATGTAGATGCATCGGCGTTGAGAGGCTAGTGAGCTGGTGGGATTTTCTGTGGAAACTGAACCTGGATCTTTCTGACTTCCTCTGCTTTCAGAGGCAAGTTTCAGCCCCACATCTTTGTTTTCCCACACCTATAGTTCCTGTCCACCTCAGCAATAACACCCCTCAGCTCCTATGAGGAAAAGAACGGTACATGGCTAGAGCCATCTCACAGGAGAAACCGCTGCGTGATGTTACAACAGGTCAAATTCCTGAGTCATTTCTTTGGTTCATCCTTTAGTGAAAAGCAATTTTGTCATTATCACATGTGTGAGAGGATGGCCATGTATGTAGGTCAGAGACACCAGTTTTCTATTTCACCATGGAGTCCAAAGATCAAGCTCAGGCCACCAGCCTTGAGAGATAAGTGCTTCACCTGCTGAGCCATCTTGCTGGTCCTGGTGTGTCTTCCGTCTGACCAGCGTGTTTGGGGCCTGGGGAGCTCTAGCAAATGCCAGACTCCTTGACCACTGAAATCTAGTCAGGGGGAAGAGAGTAAACCTGGCGCTTTGGGTTAGCTGTGGAGAATCTAGCCCCTGCTGTTGGTCACCGCTGGCCTGCCTGCTTGGCCTCCTGGCTGTACCCCCTCTGTCTGGTGCCCACTTTTATTTTTTGACCTCCACTTTCTAAGTTCTTTTAGCCAATAGAATATGAGAGACAGAACCATCCAGTGTCCCTAGAAGAAACATGAAAATATGCAGAAGTTTTATATGTGAAAGAGTCCTTAGGTGTGGAGCCTAAAGCTCCTGGTTGCAAAGTTGCCACCACCTCAAAGACCTGAGCACCCAAGGAGAGTTATCAGACTCTAGAATGAGAAAGATTTCTGAGAAATGTTTTGAGGATCTGTGACTTTTACTTGAGGAATACAGCAAACCCAAGGCTGCACCTCAAGGAGGGGGTTGGGGAATAAATACCCTGACCTCACTCTCTTCCCTTCCTGTGGTCACCAGCTGGGCCTTTCTGGAGCCAGGGGAGATTCTGAATCAACCCTCTAGCTTTACTTACTCTGAGCAACTTGCTTTGGTCACCTATCTTTGAGGTCACATCTATTAGCAGCACATTCCCAGCCAATTCAGCTCTAGATAACACTTCTTACATATGGCTCTTGGCAGTAATGTTTCTCCAGGTTGTTTTTTCAAAAGTTTAAAGATAACCTCAAACTGGAATCTACCCAGCCTTCACCTAAACCTCTAAGTTCTGTAAGTGTCTAACGGATGACCTCTTGACTTCAGAGGGCCCAAAACTCCACCCTCCGAACATGCCAACACTGCCATTTTCTGAAAAGACCTGAAGTTTGATTACACATGTGCAGACCACTGACTACTTCACTCTGTCTCACCCGGGGCCATCTTTCCCCATACCTCAGACCACCCTCTACTGTACCCTCTAATTCCTCTAAACACTAGCCTGAGAAAGGCAGGCTTGAGGTTGAAAGAGTCTTTTTCCTTACATATAGCCACTGCAGTTTTATTGTTGTTGTTTTAAGTATGTATTTTTTAATTATTTTTAATTATGTGTGTCTGTGTCGGTGCAGGGGTATATGCATATGGAGGCCAGATATCAGAACTCTCTAGAGCTGGAGTTACAGGTGAGCATCCTGACATGAATGGTGGGAACCAAACTCTGGTCCTTTTGCCCCTCAACTACTGAGCTATCTCTCAAGCCCCCTGTTGCTTTGTTTTATTTGAGATGGAGTCTCACTGTGTAGCCCTGGCTAGCTCAGTCTTCTTGCTTCAAACTGTAGAGTGCTGTAACTATAGGTCTTTCTCTGCTTCCTTCCCTCTCTCTTCCCTCCTTTCCTTCTTTCTCTTTTTGGTTCATTGCTTAATTAATTTGAGACAGGGTCTTATGTAGCCTAGCTGGCCTTGAGCTCTTAATCCTCCTGCCTCTACCTCTCCAGTGCTGGAATTACAGGCAGGCACATGCCACTAAGCCTGGCTTCAGGCTCTATCTTTTCGTTTTGCAAACCCCATTGCTTCAGTTATTGTCATCCTGTAGAACAGGCCTGATTTAATAACACTTCCATTAGTCAAACCCCAGTCTGAAGCAAGAATCTACAGAAGTCAGCTTCCTGGAACACAGAGCGGGGGGGGGGGGGGGGGG